>JAAEAF010013719.1:0-27552 GCA_011037195.1 Triatoma infestans
TCAGAAAGCGGCGCAAAGGGATTATCCGACAAGAGTCCCGGTGGAGCTATGACTGTAATTGCACTCTGCGTGACAATATTAGCAGTGCTCGTAGTAGCTGTTTGCATGTCGGCCATTGCAGGCTGTCGAAAGATAGGCTGGCTGAGAGAAGACAGTGAACCTTTGGGTTGTTGTTTGGCAGAGGATCTGGTAACCCGAGTTGAGTCTCTCAGCCTTTTTGTTTTGTTGGGTGAGCTGCCCGATGTGTTGGTTCTCTTTTTTGAAGTTACTGACGTAGTTGACTCATTGTCAGTAGAGCTTCCTAACACAGTATGGTCACTAAGGCCCATTACTAAAACAGTTGATGTTATCACTCATTCTTAAAAATAATAAGAAAAAAAAAAAAAAAAAAAAAGTTCGCGTAATTTAAAAGAATTCAAAAGAGAAAGAGAATTATGTAGAGAGAATAGAAATCGGAGAGAATGAGTATTCAATGTCTATATACACTATGTACAAATAATATTTACAATACAGTTCATTGTCCAACTTAGTAATTATATAAACAGCTACTTACAGTATGTACAAGTATTCTTCTTTTAAACCAATTAAAAGTTAATTGATTTAGCCAGAAAGAGACACTTTACGATTTTTAAAGTACTTTTAGCGTGTAGCGCGTATTTAAATTGGTCACTGAGACACTTTTCAGCGGTTTATTCGAACAACAAACTACTGAATTATAAGTATATTTCACAGAGCAAAAGATGTGATGTTCACTGTTCAAATGACTGTGCAATACTCTATGACTCGTTAAGTGGAGAAATGAGAAAGGTCACCGTTAATATTACCGAAAACGAATTAATGTTACAAAATTGTAGCATAGCATTAATCAGGCTAGCAACAATCAGGTTAGTCACATGGTCACATGGTTTTGTGTAATTTTGAGGAGTTTACATTGTGTAACTGCAGCAAATATTAAAAACTACGACTCACCGGGCCAGAAATCCATTCATACTAACTATAAACCTGCCAATATAATATTAAAATAGATTACAGAGAGAGATCTTGTTAACATGCTAATTATAAATCATTTTTCCACGAAAAATTTGTTTCTGAAAGTTTTATTATTTTTTTTTGAGGTATTCTACGTTACGTAGTTCCTCTGGACCCAAGCTGGGTTCTCCATTTGTCTCTGTCATGAGCATCTGATTCTGTTAGACCGTACCCGGTCATAGCCACTGTAACTGCTTCCTCCCACCTTGTTCTGGGTCTCCCTCTTTTCCTCCTTCCTTCTATTTCCCAATCAAACACTGCCTTCGGTATTCGGTCATCTTCTATCCTAAGTAAGAATCCAAACCATTTTAATTCTATTGCCTGGAGGATATTGTCATTTAGCTGTAGCTCATTTCTGATATCCACGTTCCTTAATCTATCTTTTCTGGATTTCCCTGCCGATCTTCTCCAGTCGTCTCCATTTCGGTGGCTAACAATCTTCTTCTTTCATGTTTATTAAGGGTCCAGGTTTCTGCACTGTACAGAACTATACTTTCAAAAACGGTGCTATATTATAAGACGCTTAGTGCTCATTGAAATATTATTACTCCAGAGCACCGTATTGAGCAGTCTTATTACTCTTTTTCCCTTCCCTTATTCTTCTGTCCACCTCTAATCCCGAACCACCTACATTTTCGACTATGGATCCCAGATCTGCGTGTTATCTTTAGTTGATCAGGGCCGAGCTCTATCTTGTCCTGGGCTTCAGTGAGATGATCAGTTTTGCTGAGATTGATATCGAGGTCTGGTATTCTTCGCTTAGTTTTCTCAGCATATAATCCGCATCCTCCACATCCTGCGCCAGTACTACCTGGTCATCCGCAAATAGCTGACTGCTCACATAAAAGTTATCTCTCACTTTTAAACCCATTTGAGGGCATTTTCTTCTCCGTTCTTTTAAAGCCACATCTAGGTATATCTTGAATGAGTGGGAGACATGCAGCGTCCTTGCAATAAATCCTTTAGTAGTGCTGAAGGCTTCGGAAGTTTGCAAACCTATTTTAACAGAACATTTGTTTCCTTCAACAAATCTTTGAATCACTGCAATCAAAGATAATTGTATTCCAGCTTTCCTTAGCGCTTGCGAAAGGCGGCTTCTCGGGATGCTGTCGTATGCTTTTTTCAAATCTACGAAAACCATCTCCACTTGTTTAGATTTGGCTGCATGCTTTTCTGTGATTTGCCTAACCGTGAAAATGTGGTCTTTGCAGGATCGTCCACTTTGGAAACCACACTGTTCTTCGGACGTCATAAAATCTTCTTCCAGGTTTGTCTTAATAATCCTTCCTAATAGTTTAGCAACTGGGTTGGTGACACATATCCCTCTACAGTTCGCGCAGTTTTTTCTGTTCCCTTTCTTGTGGATGGGAGTTATGTATCCTAGCTTCATTACTTCAGGTATCTGTTTATTATTATTTTATTATTATTATTATTAATTGTTATTATTATTTGATTATTAAATTTGTGTGAATTATCTTCTTTTTTTTTTTTTTTTTTTTTTTTTCCTCAGGGTTCTGTACCGCGACCATTCTTGATCTATTGTACCCCCCCTGGTGCCTAAGATGAGCTAGCTCATCTATAGCACCCTCTCCAGGTTTAACTCCCTGAGAAATCTCAGGATCCTGGAAGGTTCTAGGGTAGGTATTTCCTCCTTCCCTATCTGGTAACAACCCAGACTACTAAATCTTCTTTGAATGACGGCATCACAGTCCGTGAGGAGGTGAATCGGAGTTTCCTCCGCCTCTCCACAGAATCTGCATATGCCGTCACCTACTAGGCCAAGCTTTCTCAGGTGACCCCTGAGTCTGCAATGCCCCGTAAGGAACCCCGTAAGAATACGGATCCTACTGATGAAGGCTTTCGATCTTTCCTGGTTATAACCGCCCAGACAGACCTTGGCCTGCCTCAGTCCCGGGATGGTGTTCCAGAGACGAGCTCTTTTAGCCACCTCCTCCTTCTTGATTTCTTCCAGAAATACTTGGTCACTGACTCCACAAAAGGGCTCTGGCCCAATAAGAGGAGACACAGCGCCTTCCTTTGCCAGGGCGTCAGCTGCCTCATTACCATCCACGCCGACATGTCCCGGCACCCAATGCAGGGTAACTTTATTGCTCCTGCCTAGTTCATTAAGTTTGCCTAGGCAATCCCATGCCATTTTAGAACTGAGTACGTAAGAGCTCAGTGCTTTAATGGCCGCCTGACTGTCGGATAGGATAACAATCTCCTGATTCCGATATCCCCGATCAAGGTTCAACTGAGCGCACCTTCCAATAGCGTAGATTTCCGCCTGGAAGATGCTAGGAAACTTACCCATGGGTTCTGAGTGTTTGATTCTAGGCCCAAACACCCCTGCCCCGGTTCCTTCGAGGGTCTTAGACCCATCTGTGTACCACTTAATGGCATGCTTGCTAATACTGCCCAGGGCGGATCCATCGCTCCACTCTCCTTTCGTACTTAGCTTCGTAGAAAAGTTCCTAACGAAGCTATATTTCTTAGTCATGCTATCTCTAGGAAAGTCCCAGGGGAGGGAGCCTGCAGAAGGGGGCATTCGCCCCCCACCGCCCAGCCCACATCCCCCCATGCCCTCCCTAGAGATTCTGAGGAGGGATCCCTTCGCCACTCGCTCCACCATTAGGTGGAGCGGTGTGAGATTGAGAATAACCTCAATCCCGGCTGTAGGGCACGTCCTCATAGCTCCCGTCGTGCATAGGCACGCAAGGCGCTGTACTTTGTCAAGAGTCTTCTTGACCTTCTCGAGCTTTGCTCTGCTGTACCATGCTACTGCGCCATAGGTGATAATAGGTCTCACCATCATAGTGTACATCCAAATAAGAATTCGAGGAGGGCATCCCCAGGACTTGCCCGCCACCCTCCTGCACACCATGAGAGCGCGAGTAGCTTTACTGGCAGTTATTTCAACATGCCTATTCCACAGAAGCTTACTATCCAGAGTTACCCCAAGATATTTGACCTCCTTCTTCCACTCTAGATCAACTCCAGCTAACTGGATACTTTTCAGATGTGGAAGAGCCCTGCGCCTTGTAAAAGGAACTACCGTGGTTTTCGCTGGGTTAATACCCAACCCCACAGAAAGGCACCATCTATTAGTGATGTCAAGGCCCCTCTGTAGTATTTCACAGAGGGTATCCTCGAACTTACCTCTGGCAATTATGACGATATCATCGGCATACCCCTGACAGGAGATGTCGAGATCCGCCAGTTTGCAGAGGAGTTCGTCTACTACCAAACTCCATATTAGGGGTGACAAAACACCCCCTTGAGGACAACCCCTGGTCGTACTGACCCTAATGGTTTCTTGGCCCACCATCGTCTCCACTGTTCGTGTGGACAACATCTCATTCACCCACCTCACCATGGTGCCGTCAACCCCCCTTTTAATTAGGGCCCTACTGACAGCCTCATGGGAGGTGTTGTCAAAGGCCCCTGCTATGTCAAGAAAGACACAGATGGCCGTCTCCTTGACATCTAGAGATTTCTGGATAGCACTCGTCAGCTCATACAGAGCGGTATCCGTTGATCTTCCCGCTCGGTATGCATGCTGTCGCGGGTGCAAAGGCACCCTCTCCAGAATCTCCGTTCTTATATAACTATCCAAGGCCTTCTCCATTGCCTTAAGAAAAAAGGACGTAAGGCAGATAGGCCTAAAGGATTTGGGCAGGGTGGAGTCCTTATTCCCTGCTTTCGGGATGAACACCACCCTTGCCCTTCTCCATGGTCTCGGTATGTACCCGAGTGCCAAACTGCTTCTAGTTATTCGAACCAGGTGTGGTAGGATCTCCCCTATGCCCTTCTGCATAAGGGCGGGAAAGACTCCATCCACCCCCGGTGACTTGTATGGCAAGAACGAGCCAATTGCCCATTCCAGCCTCGAAGGGGTACAGATGGCCTTGGCTACTTCCCAATCCACCCTGCCGGGCCTGCCCGGTTCCATTACTTCCAATACTTCCTCCCACGGTAAACTCCCCGGGAAGTGAGTATCCAGCAGGAGGCGAGCCCTTTGCTCTCCATCTTGCGTATAGCTGCCATCAGGATTCCTGAGCGACATATGAGCTCCCATGCCATGTTTGGCCATTGCTTTATGCAATCTGGCCGCCACCGGCAGGGAGTCAATCTCACCACAGAATTTCCTGAAGCTGTTTCTCTTGGCTTTCCTTATCTCCTTGTTGTAGGTTGTCAGCTCCACGGTGTAGCTCTGCCAGTCTCCCGTGCGTTTTGCTCTATTATAGAGCCTTCGCACTCGAGACCTCAGCTTTGCCAAGTCCGTGCTCCACCAAGGAGCATCCCTACTACAATGTAACCTGCTAGTGGGGCAGCTATCCTCAAAGGCGCCTATAATCGCCCCATTAACCTCATCCAAATAATATTCCAGCTCCAGCCGGCACTGTGGAGCCTTCACAGCGCCTATGCGGCCAAGAGCACACCCTAAATTGGTTTTAAACTCATCCCAATTTGTTCGTCTGGGGTTCCTCCAAACAGTCTCCCCGTCGCCGAGCCCCTCTAGATCAAACATAATAATCCTATGGTCTGAAAGGGAGGGCTCGTTCGAGACTTTCCAGTTCCGAACGAATTGCCCGATACTCTGACTACCTATCGTAAGATCAAGAACTTCCCTCCTAACTCTAGTTTCAAAGGTGGGCGCTGCCCCCACATTAAAAATATCTAGATTATACTGAAGGATAAATTCTAAGAGGTACTCACCTCTCCTGTTGTTATTGCTGCTGCCCCATACCCTGTTGTGGGCGTTGGCATCACATCCGATGAGGAGTGGCAGCTTCCGCTCTTGACAGTACGCCACCAGCTCCTGCACCTCCGCTGGCGGTACATCAGCCCTGTCCCCAGCGAAGTAGCTGGATGCCACTACGACGGCGCGGTGATTGCCTCCATATTGCAGATGGGCCAAAATAGGCACTAAGTCCCGCGTCGTAAATTCTGAAAGACAAGTATAATTAATATTATTCCTGATCAGGATGCAGGCCCTAGGTTTATCACTTTTTGCATCCCAAATTACCTTGCCATCCTTACCTGACAGCCCGCAGATCTGTCCCCCGACTGTCCAGGGTTCTTGAATCAGCACCAGTCCTAGTAGCCGTTTAGTGAACAACCTTGCTATGTTGGCTGATGCCCCCTTAGCGTGGTGTAAGTTCACCTGGGCTACCCCGGTGCTCAGTCCCACAACCTGACTGTTCATGGAGGGGTGAGAGGAGGATCCCCCTCCTCTTCCAGGAGCATCTGCTCCTCCGTGAATTATCTTGGTCTAATTATCGTTCGGGAAGCATTTTTTGTGTGTGTGTGTTCCTGTTTAAGTGTATTAATGAATTTTCACTAAGCAGAATCAAAGTAAACAACCATTTTAAATGTTAAAATTAAAACGGCCATTTTACTGAGTTGTTGAACAAAATTCTGCACTCCTTTTTTTATCTAGCATTGTAGCTAGGGTTATAAATTCTGCAATGTTCGATTCTGCAATGTATGTTCGATCTCTCCAGAAATAGAACCTTGGACACTGAATGGGCTTAAGTTTGATGGCACACTAGTTAAATATATTAAAAGTAAAACTCCGAACTACGTATACAAAAACTACAGCAGCGACCACTGCTTAAATAAAACAATTATATTAAAATATTCAATGACAGGTCAAAGGCGATAAATGGAGTCGGAGCAGCTTTCGTCATGAATGAGAGGCTGTACAACTTCCCATTAAGCAATATCTCAAGCATATCTACAGCCGAGTTATTCGCTATATACAAGCCCTAGAACATATTCGGAACTACAATGAACCTAAGAAATATATGATTTGCTCCGCAGGGAGCTCACTGGAGATGATAGGCAATCGGGACTCCGATAGTTTATTAATTCAGTGCATAAATACGCTCTTAGAACTATGCCGACGAGAAAATAAAGAAGTCTCCTTTATTTGGATTCCCGGTCATGTAGGGATAAGAGATAACGAATCTGCCGACAAAGCTGCTAAAGAAGCGGCATTAACGGTCCCGCATATTCTATTGGACTGTTCGAAATATGTAAACGAGCGGGGAAAAGTAAATTTACCGACCAGTCTTACAGATGTATTAGGAGACAATAAGGGCAATATTAATAAGACTTTCGAATATCTTAAGGAGGTTCATCTATTTCATTTGTTGTGAAAGTAGCTGTACATATGTAGGTGTTTAGCTGTTTGCTGGTGTCTTGTGTATAGCCTTCACTTCGGCTATGAGCCCCATCCGCCCACCTAGACCATTTAGCGTTATCGAGGATGCACCAAATGGAGGCGACCTACATACACCCCATATCTCACTGAAGCCCAGAACAAGATAGAGCTCGACCCTAATCAGATAATATTATAACATGCAGCTTAAAATATCTGGGATCTATATTCGAAAATGGAGGTGATTCGCGATTAAAGGTGGACAGAACAATAAAGGAAGGGAAAAGAGTGGTAGGATTGCTCAATACGGTGCTCTGGAATAGAAATATTTCAATGAGCACTAAACGTCTTATATATTGCACCGTTTTTGAAAGAGTTCAGTGCAGATACCTGGACCCTTTAATAAGTATTAACGAAAACTGTTAGCCACCGAGGAAGATTTTTGGATAAGATGGGAGCAGAAAAATCCAAAAAAGATAGAGTACGGAACATAGACATCAGAAACGAGCTACAGTAAAACGATAATATTCTTCAGGCAATAGAATTTAAAACAACAGAAATGATTTGGACACTTACTTAGGATGGAGGATGACCGAATACCTAAGGCAGTTTTGACTGGGAAATAGAAGGAAGGAGGAAAAGAGGGAGACCCATAACTTGGTGGGAGGAAGGAGTTAGAGAGGATATGACTGGATATGGTCTAACAGAATCGGATGCTCATGATAGAAATAAATTGGAGAAATCAGCTTGAGTCGAGTATCCTAGTATCCTACGAATAACCTAGAATACCTTAAAAAAAAAAAAAAAAGTATCTTATTCTATTTGATGCTGTTGCGATGGATGCCAGAAATATAGAAATATATTTTATTTGAAATATATAAAAAATTATGAAGAAATTGTAACATTCGCTGGCAAAAGGGGTAAACACAGGTAGAAAACTACCGTTACAAGAGTTCATGAACACGGTTAGCATTGTCTTGGGCATCAGAGACATTTTCCGTGCTAGCCTGCTTCTTAGTGTGAAACTAAGTTTGCTCTGTGCGAGTCTGTGTTTTCACACTGTCTAAAAAAGGCATCCTGAAGATGGGCGAACGCCCGAAACCGGTCGATGACCACAAAATGAAGCAGGCTACCACGGAAAATGTCTCTGATGCTTTCCAGCTTTGCGGAACCAACCACCACAACAAATTGTCTTGGGCCCTTCTCAAATGGGAGGATTTGAACTATGAAGAGAGGGCATTCTTTCAAGACAGTCTGAACTAGACATCCAACCAAAACACTTTAGGAATCGCACACTTAACTTCAGTGCCAGTTATAGAGTTTAGCATTTATTCTAGATAAATAATTGATTTATTAAGATATAGTTGTGATATTGTAAAGTATTTAAATTCACTTAGAGAATATATTATTTATTTCAAAAATAATGCGATCATTTGATTATTTACAAAACACAAGTCCTTTTACAAAACCGCTCGTATTACACGCTACTGCTACAAACATACAACACATCCACACTAATAATATTTGACTGTTATAATTTTTTGTCCCACTGTAAGTTCATGCTGATTAACAGCTTAAAAGCTTAAATTTTAACTGTAGTGTTGCCCAATGTTTATATTTTTCTTCACAATATGTTATTGTGATTATGGTATCTGTTATTTTCCCGCCAATTTTTATTATATATACAAAGGTTTTTATGCTTGTTTCCGTTCCAATTTTTTTTTTTATAACAATATATCTAAAATATGGTATAATACGCAATATAAAATCTAACCAAAATATTATATTTCTTACAGCACTAATTATGTGGTTATTCACTTTAATTTTTAAACAATAAATAGATATTTAAAACTACAATATACTATTTGCGTTGTATGAAATTCTTTAAAAATTGCAATTTCCACATAATATTATAGAAACTAAACATTTAATCAAAAAATTCATTATTGAGGAAAATTGTTAATTGAAAATTTGCGAGAATTGTGTAAATGAAAACTGTATTTAAACTAGCTTTTTTTTTTTTTTTTTTTTTTTTTTTTTTTTTTTTATAATATCAACCCTACCATATTTCTTCCAAACTGCCAACACTAATTCCTAGTTCCTGTGACATTTTTAAGAATGATTAATTAGATTTTCTCGCCTCGTAAGCGTTTATAAATTTGTGAAAATTTGTCAGAAAGAAGTTCTTGGACAATGAGAGTTGTAATTTATTTCTCCCAAGCTTATCTCTTCCCACTTGAAATGATTTCACCCAAAAAAATATATATGGTCATTGCAATCAGTTATGCCAAAAACTTTGTTTATATTCCTTAAAGAAATTCCATTTTAAAGCAATTTTTTTTAATAATGATATTTAATTCAACATTGCTAAGGAGATTACAGCGACAAACCAAGTCGATGTGGCTGCTCAATTTCATTGAGTTGCTAAAAAAAAAACACAGAACTATATCTGTAAGTAGTAATGTTAAAACTTCATTAATCAATAAAAGACACAATAATTAAGATATAAAACTATATGTATGTAAAAAATTTTTACAGAAAAAAGATTAAAATAACAGAAAGCAACATAAACCACGTAACCATCACTAGAAAAATATTTGGCTGATTAAAATAAATAACCAATAATTTTAACTAAAATTAGACGTGAACAGATAATGTTAAATAAAAATAACGAAGCCTACAATAATAAAACAATAAAAAAATATAATACAAAAAATTTTCACATAAAATAGCAGATTAAAAGAATGGTTAGTAATTTTTGGACAAAAATAAATACTAATTTGTGATTAAAATAATTATATGTGTATACAAATAGTATTAATATAATAATGTATGAACAATGTTTCTATATTTGTAGAATTTCCTCTGAGGATGGCACGTTTAGTGCCGAAACGTTAGAAAATTTATAAAAAAAAGATCTGTAATCACTACAAATGTGAAAATTAAAACAGGCTTGGCTGAAAAATTGGTTCCTCTCTTTATTACCATCTTATAACACAGATTACTAATCTATCTTCATGAGACAATCTCAAGTCCAAAAGACACAAACGTTACAAAACTAAAGTAAATAGTGCAAAGAATACGCGAAATAAGAATGAAACATACACAAACTCAATACATAGGGCATTAAATAAGACTATTTCAATAACCAATTTCTCAATGACCGTAGATGTGGTTATGGAAGATTCCCAAGGAATCCAAGATAATTTGCTCCGCCAGCCGGGTTAAATTCCCTTTGTCAATGTCGACATTGTCAAAAACTTGTGCAGTAGCCACTGGGATTGCCCCCCCGAGAGCCAAACCATAGAACGTGAACTGCAAAGTTCCTTTTTCCAAATTCTTGTAGGAACTTTTCTTGGAGAAAGTTAACGCACTTCTCATAAATCGCTCTCTTTTCTTCATTAATCCGCTCGGCCTGGTCTGGATCGTTGCTCTCATACCTAACCGTAGGGTCGACAACTAACGCAGATGGACTGTCTTTATCAAACGCTACTATATCTACGTATCTTGAGGCGCCGTCCGTGTCAACACATTAGACCTCCTCATAGCATGCATAGCCTTTTTCCTTTAATAACTCGATGACCCTACGTTTGACATTGTGGTGTCGGCCAGTGACGAGGAGCATGTTATTCGGGCATTTTCCCAGCACATGGGCTGGGGTTTCGGTCTCTCTTCCGCATTTGCGGCAGAGTAGCCCAACATCTCGCATCGCCTGATTGCCGACGCCTGGCACACCGCGGAGTGAAGCATAATTAAAACTCAGCTTCAGTGCATTCGTCCACTCAGATCCAGACAATAATAATTGTTTTTCACAGACAAATTTATTCCCATACGTAGTGTCTCTAAAATGCTGGACACCATAGCCCTGCCATTTGTAACTTGCCCACTCATCAAAGGCCTTTTCTCTTAACTGTTGCCTTATCCTTCTTAAATTTTGGGCTTCCTTGACATTGACATTGTTCAGGCCCAGCCTATCCGCACATTCCTTAACCTCGTGGCTAAACGCGAAGGTAGACTGGAAAATAGAATCGTTAACTTTGGCCAACTTCTGAGCCACGGACCACTGCTGCAGGGGTGCTTCCCAGATGCTGCGAAGCAACCCAAGCCCTCGGTAACGCCGTGGGGCATACAGCATTGCCGTGGCTGTTTGGCAGGCAAGCTAATCATTGCTTTGACGCTACGACCAATCACGGTGTCCAGACCATACAGCACTGCAGGGGATAACTTTGTGGGAGGTGCAGTTTGAAGGGGGAACGTGAGAGCAGGGAATAAATACTGATTTATGACATTAAGCTTCTGGTCGGGCTTTAGTAGGCTTGATGCCACCAACCTATTCACATTATCCATTTATCCATTATCCATTTACTTACTCAGGCGGCCGATTAAATCGGCTTATGAGCAAATAAATACAATTACAATTCTGGAATCTGTGATTCTGTAGGTGGCAAAGGTAACGCAAGGAATGGATTATTTTGTCTCTTGTACGTGAGTGGCCAGAGTTTGCAGGATTGCTATGGACTTTTGGCAAGCCTTTTCTCTCTACGTTGCATCTCGGTTACTGTCTATGGCGGTATGGCATCCTATTTACCAGTCGTCTCTTTAGGATACGGACCAAAACATAGTGTGTGAAGTAAATTCGGGAAATATTGTAAGAAAGGACAAACATATCTGCAAGAACAAGAGTCCAAAAGAAAGATAAATTTAGTCAGACAGTTTTCCGATTAAAAATGGGCTAGCCAGGATGCTCGCTATTACCAGTTTTCTTCAATAATTTATCAAAAATCTCAGTTAAACAAAAAAAAAATGATTGTAGTAAGAGAAAATTTGGTGAATGGATTAATAAATGCTGAAGATTGCTTGACTTTTTTTAAAAAGGTACCTGCAATTTATTAAATACTTAATTAGCCTGGATATGATTTCGATTAAATAAAATAGATTTATTACCTTTATGCTCTAAGTTGAATATTATCAAAGATAAAACTTAAATTTTTTAATTGACAATATAAAATCTGAAAATCCTGATGTAGATTTAATCTGTAGTGCCATTAAAACTGTCGCTAGCTATAACCCTAATCCAAAAAAATAATTCAAATTACACACACAAAAAAAATGGGTTGATCAGGAAGGTTATGAGGCGTTGATCGAAAGGTTTTTATATCTTAATTGGTTCAGGAAATTGAATAAAGAAGAAGATAAATTAAATAATTTAAAATTTAATGAGAATTTTAAAGATTTGTGAGAAAAGAAAAAAGTAGAATACAATCTCTATATAATAAATCAAATAAATAATACAAAAAATAGGAAAGAATTCTGAGACGTGGTGAATTCGTTTTAAAGAAAAAGTTTTCAATGTTCATCAGCAATAAAACCTGATGAATGGAGAGAGTACTTTAAGGGTATTTTTAACTCCCCATTAACAGCTGGCATGGTGTACTATACTGAATCATACATTGAGAACGATATTTTGGACAAACACTTTCAGATGGCTGAGCTATTATCCATTTATATTGGTGTTGGCCAAAGCAAAAAAAAAAAAAAAAATAGTAAAGCTCCTGGAAATGATAGGATTACGTCCGAATTTTTCAAAAATGCATCGCTAACTTTTTTGGATCTACTTTAAAATATCTTCAACAAAGAAACATTCAATTATGCCAACGTTTCGACAAAGTTTTCTGTCTTTATCAAAGCTTTTATATGTAGATAGTTATGAAGATGTGGAGCAAAAATTTTTAATGTTACATTGCAGAAACTTTTTATGTTTTTTATAAACAAATCTCTCCACCAAAGCCGCCTTAAATGAATTTTTCCAGAGAAATGTTTCATGTAAAAGTTGTAGATATATTAGATAGTTGTAGATAAATGTAGATATATTATGTAATTGACATACGAAGTTTAAAGAAAATCGTTGGAGCCATTTTCGAGAAAAGTGAAACAAACCATTAAGTAAAGTGGAACTTTAGGTTTAGGAATTTTGACAGTTAACCTACTGTCGGTTTACAATAAATAACAGAGGATAAATATGTATATATTGAGGTGAGATTGAGCCTCGGATGGTCTCTATTTAACAAAAAACAGCAAAAATATAAATTGAGCGAAAAATATTGATTGGACTGTATATAATATAATATAATTGGTTAGCGAAATGGGAAATTAATAATTTTTTAATAATTATATGAGAAAAA
This sequence comes from Triatoma infestans, assembly GCA_011037195.1. Classification (NCBI taxonomy): domain Eukaryota; kingdom Metazoa; phylum Arthropoda; class Insecta; order Hemiptera; family Reduviidae; genus Triatoma; species Triatoma infestans. Next base: position 13,378 of record JAAEAF010013719.1, read on the forward strand.
ATGAATATATAATTTAAATTTAAAAATGGGTAGCAAATATTATTTATTATCACTTTCAATAAGCCAAAGGAATGGCGCTTACCTTGAAACGCTGAATACCAGTGTTGGAAGACCCAAGTGAAAATTGAAACCCATATCGGGGAAAAGGGGAGAGGAAAAAAAAAGGAATAAGGAAGTAATTATTATGTGCTCCAAGTCTTGAATCTTCACCAATACACTGCTACCTGACTGATGATCGTAGATAATAATTAAATGGTCTTCCAGAAGCTGCAGGAAATCAACCGGAATGTGATTTCACAATAAACCTATCAGGCCCGAGAGAACCGAAGCCGCTTAATCAACGCAAAGACCAGTGTATTAACACTACCCAGGGAAAACCAGAAGTACAAACTTGGGTTTTCACAATTAAGGGCAACCGAACTGGCATGAATTGTATAGAGAGATTTACTTCTGCACTACAACTCAATCCAACAAGTGTTAGATAGCGACTGACTGGGAGAGGAGAAAATGCATAGGTTATCCCCCTCTCTACACTTAGAACACAGCCTAATAGATTAGTAAATTTTTTTATCAAGGCAGTACAATACCCCCCTCCGAAATAAAATTATTGTACGCTGTTGGCGGCAAACTTAAATTTATATTAAATACCGAACAGTCGGACTCCATGGAAATTTGTTAATTTTCGTTTCGAATGATTTTGAATTTTGTATTGAAGGGATATTGAAAATTTGACAAGATTACAATACTTCCTCTTACCAGGTGAAAGAGATAGTACAACGGGACTCTGTGATCTAACTAACATTCAGTAAGTTAACCTGCGTTGATAGACTGTTAATCTCCTAGTTTATCCCCACACAGACACGTCCATCACACAAAGAGGGAGGGAGAGCGCGTCATGCAAGTTAGATATAATCGGCTGCTCTTGTTTGCATGCCAATGCTATTAATTTAAGCGAGTAAAGGTTCAAAAGCTTCTTTTCGTACTTAACCACGATCTTATTCTCTATAACCATGTTTGTCCCTTCATAATATTAACAAAACTAAACATAATATGGTTGATATACAATTTCTTATATTAAAGGTAATCATTTTTTTTTTAGTTCTTTCTTTCTGCTTTACAATTGTTGCGGGAAGGACAAGTGTTGTTAAGAATGACCCTTAATACCTGCCCCCCCCCAAAAAAGTGGGTAATATAGAGAGGTTGGGATAGAGTGCATCAGATCATCAGGGTAGAAGGTTATATACTGTGGAGCTGAAGTAGGTTGTACATGCATGAAGCAGAAAGAGTACCTGTACGTGTTGAAAGGGGTGTAAAGGCCCAAACTAGTAGCTTTTCTTCTCAGATGGAGCGTGAATCTAGGAGCACAAAAGGCGTTCTACTATTATGGGCGTCGTACTTCTCACCAACTCACTATCATCTGGATCATGTTCACCCACTAACTCTCTCACATAGAAAAACATACACACACACACACACAAACAGAAGAAGAAAAGGATTACTTCGCTTGCCGCATAGTTATAGGACTATGCGGTCTTTTTTTGCTTCAGTATGAATGCCAATTCTCTGTTTATTCATACGTTTCTATACGCCCTCTGTCTTCATCATTTCACAAACAATTTCCTTTTAGTAGAGGACAATGCCTTAACGAGCATAAAACTTTACTAGGTTTGAAACCTTGAATAAATATTTTATTCTCAGATAAGCAAATGAACATATTGTAACTATTTTTTCTTTTGTTCCCTTCAACGATCGAACTTAGATCATCAATAGAAAATAATGAATAAAATCAATTTTGAGTTAGTCATCTTTTTATCTCAAAAAGAATAATATATTAATTAGCATTATACTCAGAAATGTCTAACAAAAATTTATCTAGGTAATCTAAGTGACTTGTGTCCATCATATCTGAACAGGAGAACCTAATGATTCTCAGTGTTCAAATGTTCATAATTGTAGAATGGTTTGGAGATAAAAAAAAAAATCGATAGCAATATGCAGGAACGTCTTGTCAGGATTGAAAAATGAACGCCATTTTTCTTGATAGAATTTTGAAATTTCAAACTATAATTTAGAATGCAGTTGATGATTCAAAAACAGTCAGTGACATTTCATTGGGTGTCTGACCTTTAAAGCAAGGATCAGTCTAGAATGAATTTTTGAAGAATGGACCAAAATGGAGGCCAACAAAATTAAAAGATTATTATTATTTTTAATTTAAGTTCAACATCCGAAATCATTGGCGCCCCGAGCTGTTTGAGTGCATAGCGGCCCTCTGGATAATGCTCTTCGTTACAGTAAGGAAGGAGTATCCATCACAGGACACTGATGGAGCTGTAGAGGCTTCGAAGGCGAAAAATATCTAAAGGCAGCACTATAGGTTCACTAAGAGAAGAGATTAGCTCAGTGGTAGAGCGCTGGACTATTGCCGAGTTCGAGTTCAGTATGCTGTCCTTAGATGTTATCTTCCTAGGAGCCCCTTGCAGCTTACGGTCCGTTAATGAACTGTGTTGTCTGTAACAGAAACACGGAGGCCGGCAGTGCACTGAGAAGGCTCCGATCTTTGGGGTAGCTACATAGGGCCCAGAAGGGCTTCGGATAACATAGGGGTTGGTCCTCCCCATCGACAATAAATAAATAAAAATGTTCACTAGCCAAGCTGCATTATTAAGGCTTCAAATACACCAAATTAGTGTATGAAAGTAGTGGAAGACTTAATAGCCTCACTCAGAGGAGCATAGTAGAGCCACTTTTAATAACCCGGACATTTGGTTTTAGAGGACAATGAGAGGGTAGACAAGTTGGCTAATGTGGCATCCTCATTACCATTTTATTGGTCCCAAGGTAGCAGTAACCGTTACAAAACAATTTTGTGTCAGAGAAGTTACACAATGGAGGAAAAGGGAATTGAAGAAGCACTGAAGGAACAAGGAGGGGATCACCAGGCTAAGAGATATAAAACAGGGGACTTGAAGTATCTTCTATTTTTGAGTAGGATACAATAAGAATCCTGGTAGGGGGAACACATTTGGGTAGCCAAAATAGGCAGGGCATCAAGTGATCTGTGTCAGAATTGTAATGATGGAATCCGAGAAACGAAGTACCACTCCTAATTAGTGCCCCCGTTTTGGCAATACTAGTTCCACATATTCAGGAAGGTGACACTCTCAAGATAATGCTTAAGGCAGTTGGATATTAAGGATATCTTTAGTTATTGCAGTCAAACCGGTAGATTATTGGGAGAGGCTCCTAGGATTGGCTTTGGCGAGGAGGGAGGTGCAGAGCAATTTTGGCTTATATCCACGACTTCGGGTATAAATTATTATTAATAATAACAAGGGCAGCATTGCCATTTCAAATTGGTACTACCAACAGGCCTATCTCATCACATGAAGTATGACAATTATTATTACTATATTTGTTTAATGCCTGTCAACATTAGTGGCCATTAGCGCCCATTAGCCTACTCTTTGCTGTGCCACACATAGACCACGGAATTCATGAAAAATCACACATTGATAATTATCGTGTAATGCAAAATTATCGGCAATCCAGAAAGTATTTGAAAGCCTAGATCCTAATATCTTTTTTTCTGAGTTTACAAATATTATAGTAACCCCAACATGGTTTTCTTAAGGGTAGAAGTCAGTAATGAATTTAGTATCTAAATTTCAGTCCACTATATTTGCACCACTTGTCAAAGTATTCGGTCTGGTAAACATTCCCTTCTAATTGCCAAATTAAAAGCTTAAGCTTTAACCCCCTCCCATCTCTTTTGGTTACAGGTAGATCTAATTAATAGAAAGTTAATTTAAACTTCTCTTATACCTCTCTTGTAAAGCCACATCTTGAATATTGTTCAACTGTCTAGTGCTTGTACAAACTGTCGGACATTGAAATGTTTATATAGAGTCCAAAATAGATCACTGAAATGGATATTTCTCCAGTGAATATGGTGACTTACAAAAATTCAACTACTGTGTTTGACTATGACCAAGCGTCTTGTAAAGAATAATTTTTGTATTCCATGATACAAGTTTTTTTTTTTTTTACCTTTGCGGATATATCTTTATCCACGGTAACCTTAGAGCCTAGATATGTGAAATCTAAATACTGCACCCTCCTATAGACACGCTGTCGAAATGCCCTGAAGTTCCTCCTGCAAGCATATTTTGGTGACTTGTTCTTATTTATATAATTATAATTACAGTTATTTATAATTTATGGTTGTAATTCATTGATTTAAATTATTTATTATGTAAAATAATTTAAAGACACTTTTACTATGGAAAGGAGTTAAATTCAGTGACTTAACATAATTTAAATGCAACCATAATAAATAAATCTCTTTTCTCTAAAGATCAACTACCTAATATCTATTTAACACAAGATTTACAATTTAAGTTTTCGAAGTTTCAAGCTGGCTCAGCTTAGACGTGGATTCTAAGTTTATTTTAAAAAGCACTATCGGTTATATAACTTATAAAATAAAGCCTATAGAATTATGTAGCCTTTATATCTATTTGAATTGGAATACGATTTTTATATCATTGCCTATCTCGTTTACTCTCCATTGTGGTCTGTTTACTTATCTCGATTATTAGATCTTTTCAATACTTTGTTTTTCCTCTAATCCTGCAATCCCCAAACAAGGTAAGTTGTTCATAATTTGTATAACTTTTCTACTGAAGCATTAAGATAATTTTTATTAAATAACTAGCATTTCAGACAGTTTAATTTTTGATTTTTGTATCTATTTTTAATTGTATTGAAATCTTTTAATTTGTATCTATTTTTTTGTAAATTTTTAATACAATTGAATTTTTTAGCTTTTTGTTTAATTGTAATTGTATGATTAATTTAAATTATTGTATTGTGCGGTTATGTATAGGGTAAAACTAGGAGAGATGACGCACATTTCAAAGTTATGCCCTGTATCAAAATATAGGAGATATATTAAAGAGATAATGCTTATAAAACATATGTCAACTACTGTTACCTTCAAAAAAATGTTATTTTTCAAAATAAAGACATTCTCATTTATTCCAGAAACAAAATACAAATACACTACACTTGGCCGTCTCTCCTATTATGGTAGGATAGATGACGCACCTCCTCTCCTCTATGGTAGGTAACATGGCTGATCGACACGAAACTTGGTATACACTATGTCTACGAGTCCAACTTTAACGACAGCTGGAAATCTTTCATTTTAATTGCAATTAATATAGTACGTATATAAAAAAATAAAAAAATTTACTAAGCGTTATGAAAATTCACGTTGTGAAAACACACGCTGATGCGTATAAACGTTCCTGGAACACAGAAGAACACACAAAATAACTGAAGAATTTTGCAATACGTTCGCTTCTGATCTCTCTACTCCTGGACTAACTTCCATGACGCCACGTGGTGGCAACCAAGAGAAGCAAAGCCTGCGACTTCTTTCCTACCCCCGTCATCTCTCCTAGCTTTACCCTATATATTCTCATTCACTTTTGTAGTCCACTCTACCTCTTTGTAGATATTGGGCTCTGCTCTTATAACAAATAAAACAAATAATAATAAACATAATATAAGTACAGCTGCAGATCACCTCATTAGGTCAAAACTTCCTGTTCAATGAATGGAAAAATGAAATATTTATCAAACAAGAAGGAATCGTTGTCACTAATCCCCACATACATGATTATAAGAATATCAACCTCTTCATTAAAACAATTCCATATCCAGGATCCATTTTATCATTGCTACTAATCTCATTTTATGTTTTTGAAATTTCTGATCAGAAAAGCCCTTCATCGAAAAAAATTTAAGCTAAATAATAAATAATTGAAAATGTGAGTGGGTCCTCAATGCTGGATAACATCCGGTATTTTATCCGTCATAGCTTGCATATTAGTTTTGTTCCTGACCAGTTTCGGATTTTCATCCATCTTCAGAGCAAATTCACAAAGTTCATTGAAGTGAGCTCTCTATACGAACTTGGTGAATTTGCTCTGACGATGGATAAAAATCCGAAACCAGTCAGAAACAAAACCAATATGCATGCTACGGACGGATAAAATACCGGATAATAAGTTAATATTAGGATTATAATAGTTAATCTAAGTCGCATAATATAAGTTAATCCAAATATTTAAAGAAAATAATAATAAAATTAAATAAGAGATACTAAAAAAAAAAAAAAAACAAAGTGTACACGGTATTAGGGGAACTTGTGTTAACTTTAAATATTTCGAAGTGGTGGAATTGTGGAAAGAACAAGCAGAAAACAAGAGATGTTACAGAATACAATCTCTAGGAATTTTATGTGGTGAATTAGTGGTAGGGTTGTTATGTATAGAAACTGGGAATGATAAATCAAGCCGGAGTTAATTCCACGAGACTTTGCTTTTTACTAGTGTGTTACAGTAATGTTTACTTTATCAGTGTTAACCTTTTTTTTCTTTTTTCTTTTTTAAATACGTTCTAAATTAATATTAATTATATAAATTAACATTTTTATTTTTTTTATTGTTACACTTAAATAAACCCTCATCAATGAATGGAAATCCAATTTGTCACAATGTAGCGCAGAAGTTCAGATCTCCAGCACAGAGAACTTAAGAATTTTTACGAGTAAATTCCACCCCAAAAATTTACACTTCTGGTAATCGATTTGGTACAAATTTAGAATTCTGCAACATTTATATCTTAAACATGCCTTGTTGTTAAGCACTTCGCATTAGAGGTTCAAATAAAGTTGCCGTTTTAAAAAAAAAAACTAATCACACGTGTAACTAAATAGAAAATCATTCGACCTTTGTGCTTTTTGAGTTTTTTGAGATATTTTGTTCAAAAACACACACCATTCAGATATATACAGACAGACAGACACACACATATCTAAAAATATTATTTTCGTACTCAGGCCAACTCAAAACATGTACTTCCTGGGAAAATTTGTAATATTTCCTCTCATAGCATTAGAAAAAGGAAAAAAAAAGACTAATATCGAAATCTGAACACGTAAAAAAATTCCATTTTTCAAATTCGATTAGAATACCTGTAGATTGTCGCTCTAGAGGATTATCGCACTGCGACCTTCTCAGTGCACAAGCAGTGTTCTCTAGCTATAGCTCATCATAGTACGGTGAGTTGTAGAGGCTCCTAGGAAGTGGAAATCTAAGGGCAGCATGCTGGAATCGTGCCCGAGACCTCAGCGTTGCTAGTCCAGCGCGTTAACACTGAGCTATTAACTAGGAACATAGACCCTAGATTGTGAACTTTGTTTGTCCTTGTCTATAAAGAGTAGGGTGTATGTAGTTTAAGTGTACTGTATACTGTTCTGGTGTCCTGGAATACGAAAGTAACCCTCTACAAGACGCTCATTCGGCCTGTTCTTACATACGGTTCAGAAGCCTGGGTCATAACGAAAACCGATGAAAAGCTATTAGTAACGTTCGAAAGGAAGATCCTCCGGCGAATATATGGACCTGTTAGAGACGGGGAAACCTGGAGAAGGCGCTCTAATGCGGAGCTGACGTATCTATTCCAGACCCCGGACGTCGTTAAAATAATTAAGTTGAGTAGGTTGCGATGGGCAGGCCATGTAATACGAATGGCCTGTAACGAGGTTCCCAGAAGGATTATGGAAGAAAATGTGCAGCGCACAAGAAGGGTAGGACGCCCCAAGTTGCGATGGGTTGATGGGGTTACCGAGGATTCCAGGGTCATGCTAGGTGCCCGGAATTGGAGAGCTGCCGCATTAAACAGAGAGGACTGGCGGAAGCGGATCAAGGAGGCCAGGGCCCATTGATGGGCTATAGAGCCGAGCAAGAAGAAGAAGAAGTATACTGTTCTGACGAAATGCATGGAGTACTGAGCTGTTGTAACCACTTGGGGTCGCTATTCCCCAAGAGTAACTCCCCATGCAACAGATACTCCTTGCTGCCAAATGCACACACTCACTGAGTAAGAGAATGAATGAGAAAGACAAACATTGTAATTGAAAAATTTGGAAAAAAAAAGATGTTGACCACTACTACCACAAACTTTTTAACTTAATTTTGTATTAATACTGAATTTTGATTTGTCATCTGTTGATAATTTTATAATTTCAGTGTTGCATTTGTTTAATGTTGATTTCTGTGTGCAGTAAATGTAGTATTATGCATAATGAAAATAATTTCCTCCTCCTCAACAGGGATACTACATATAGATACACATACAGACATTCGCTAGAAACAATTCTTTTCTCACTGAGAAGACCTTACATGGCATTTCCTTTGAAAACACAGTTTCAAAAAATAAGACACTGTTCGCAATCCTCTTCTACTCTAAGTAGAAGTATGAGAAAGTAATGAATGAATGAATGAACAAAAAGAGTTCATAGTGCAACAATCTGTAAAATAAGTCCTCTGGCTACTTTTGTTCTGTACTTCGCGATTCCCTTTCAGCGTATTTATATCATTCTAGTATTGTGAAACTTATCGCGTTGCTAGTCCAACGCCCTACCTCTGATCCAATCCTTCCTTTCCCCTTAGCTTACGCTAATTAACTAGGGACGGATACTCTAGTTTGTGTAATAGCAAGAGAAGCTTGCAACAGCTTCATCACTAGCTTTCTGCACCAAAAGCTAGTCTTCATTAACTTAGCTAGTTTAAACAACCCAGGCTAGCTGCAACAAACTCGTAGCCAAACAAGATGTGCTACATACATACACTCACCCGCACGCGCAATTTTTTCTCAGGAGAGGGGATGATGTAACAGCAAGAAAAGCTCAGCTACCAAAGAGAGCAAGAGAAGCTCAACCACTCTCTCTCTCGGACTGGAGTGGGAGAGTGGGTGAAGTGGTATAAATATAGCAACGGTCAGTGCATAAAAAACGACAGTTAAATACAGTTGACATCAGTTCAGTACATCCAATCGCTACGTGTCATTCTCCTTATACCACTCTACCTTAAACATTCATTCATTGTAAAGTCCAGGCAGTATGTGTCTATTTATTAATATATCAGTTAACTAGTGTTAACCAGGCCCTCTTCTTAACTCATCAAACAAAACCAATTCTCTCCATCCAACACATCCATTATATTTGTGTACTGTGTATGTCCTTGTCTTGTAAAGTGTAGAGTATGTAATGGAACCGTTTGCTATGGTTCCTGATGTAGTAGATGTCTTGAAGAGGGCGGAAGTTAGTTAGAGATTTTGGAAGTTAGTGCTCGAATTATTAAAACGGATTTTATAAAAATAAACTGTATTTGAACAATAATTTGAACGTTAGAAATGGTAACTAATAACAACAAAATACTTAGTAATAAATAGAAGATAAATAACTAATAAATTAGAATGATTAAAATGAATGAACTAAAGTGCACAACTAAAAGATGATAAGTTTGAATAATACTGTATAGGGACGCGTAAACTGCTGCTCGTATCTCAAAACGTACCCGTCAGATCGTATATGATAATGTTCTCGTTGTACATGATAAAGTTCCCCTCTTCCAATGGGGCGAGTTTATATATTAGTGTGGCTCACACCAAGACATCTGTCCTAGTGTGCGACCTTGTGCGACCTTCGTAGTTCAATAGCCGCCTGATTTAGGTCAGTGGCCAACCTTATCGGCGCTTGCTTTTGATGTAGGGTATTTACCCTTGGTTTGTTTGTTTGGCTGCGGCCTTGTCTTGAAGTCAGGGAGCTGGGTATTGCCACTAGTTGTACATTATTCTTTCCTTGGTGTTTGACATAGCTTTGACATGGCATTACAAGTGTATGTAGTTGAAATATATTGTGTACTGTTCTGACGAAGTGCATGGAATACTGAGCTGTGGTAAGCCGTAGGGTGACTACTCCCCAAGTAACTGCATGCAACAGATACCCCTTGCGGGCATAGAAAACCTGTAATAGGGAGGGAGCTTTAAAAGCAACTCGCGATGAATGGGAGAATGACCATATTGCTTTTCCTGCGCAAAAAAAAACCTGCTTATTTAATTCTACAAACACATTCATTGCCAGATTTTTCACCTCCACAAATAATGGTGGGATTTCCAACAAAATCTTCATAGCAGCTGTTAGCGTAGTCTGGTCAATGCCAGGCAAGCCAAACGTTGATAAATATGCTCAAACAGCAATCTAGCAGATCTTATCTCAATGCGACGCCAGCACATCATAGCGCATATAACCAGACAATACCAAAACATCATCTTGGGATTAATCTCCTAATTCTTACCATAAATTCTTCGACTTTGCTAAAAAAAAAAATTATTGCCTTTATATGTTTTGCCTTAACATGTTAGAACCGAGTTAATTTACATTGAGAACTCCTCCAAGAAATTTAACCGATTTGCATATCTTCCCTATAATCTAAGAATTATTAGGAAGCAAAGAAAGAAAAAAAAGGAAGTCTGAAACACTCACAAGGAAGACTCAAACACTCACTCTCTTTGCGCAGTTATAATTGGCAAATTTTTACAAAATGTTCAGTCACTTTTATACAATTTTATACAATGGGAAGAATTTAAACTTAATAAAATGACTTTTTTGAGGAAACTATAAACTCTTCTTTCTCCTGCAAACTTCTTTAAATGAATTTTCCTAGTAAAAAGTAACAAAAATTAGTGATTGGTCTCTGTATAGTTAGTATACCAAGATTAATAAAAATAATCATCGGGGGAAATCGCAGAAAAATAAAAAAAAGAAAACTGTTAAGTAAAAGCGCACTTCCGGTTTACTAATTTTCTTGAAACTCGGAATTTTGGCCATCTATTTATTTCTAATGTATATTGTTCAGATCATAGGTTCACAAAGTGTTTCGTACAGACCCCTAGAGGTCCTTGTGACTCGCTAAGAGAGGGTCTATAGCAAATAAAATTAATTTGAGTGTGCGTGGACAATATCTGGAGGTCCGCGAAAGTTTTAACATAAAGGAAAATAATTGTGACCAATTTTTATTATTATGAAGATTAAAATAAGTAACAATAAATTGATTGATAGCGATTCTTACGTCCTCAGTAAAATATAAGAATAGATAGGTACAAAAAATACAAGTAATGACAAGCATCGTACATGGGAGTCGACCGCGGCCCTCTATCTACATATCTAGGCAGGTTTAAACAGGTACTAAACATACAATACTTTGTCTAAAATATGGCACTATAAAAGAGTCCGTGCATCTATTCATAAGAATCCATGCTAATATAGGAGCAAAAGATTGAATTATCTACAAATGAGATGTTTGAACAAGGACACTATAAATTCTGGTTACAAAAACGAGATACCAATTTTATAATCCTGAAAAAATAATGTTTTTGTTTTTTAAACCAAAAGTTATAATATCAATAAATACTACTTTAAATAGAATAGAATAAAAGCGGGGAGGATCGGCTTCATTCCACTGAGACCTACAAAACGAGGTCTATTGTGGATCCCCTAAAATTATAGCACAACTTCGCCTTCCTAATCCGGCCTAGCAGAGCAGAGAGCGGCTCCGTCATGAAGCTCATAGCTTCGGAATTGCCTGTTCCAATTGAAGAAACCTTGTCCTCGCCAGGCCGGCGCACTCGCAGAGGATGCGCACTGGGGTCTCTTCCTCAGCCTTGCAGAATCGGCGTACCGCGCTATCTGCAAGTTGTAGTTGGTGCATGTGCCTATTCATGCCCGGTTAGTTGACCCAGTATTAGCCTTATATACCTTCGGCTATGGCAAATTCCCTGGTGAATTTAGGCAAATGTCTCTTGATAAAGAGTTTTGCCTGCCTCTATCCTGGTGTTCTCTCCCACCAAAGCAGACGCTGTTCTTCTATCCAACTTTTAATAGAAGTTTGAATTAGGTTCCTGGGCAAGCCGCAGAAGGGTTCGGGGCCATGAAGGTATCCTGCAAACCCTCCCTCGCTAGGGCATCCGCCCTTTCATTGCCCAGAAAAACCGCATGTCCCGGTACCCAGGCGAGTGTCGTTTGTTCCGAGCACCCACCTCGGTTAGGGCAGTTAGGCTGTCCCCACACCATCTTGAGACCTATTTTTTTTTTTTTTTTTTTTTATTTAAGGCGCTCAACATCTGAGGTCATTTGCGCCCGGAGCCTTCTCAGTGCACTGCCGGCGTCCGGACAGTGTTCTCCCGTTACAGACAACACTGTCCATCACCGGACAGTGAGCTGTAGGGGCTCCTAGGAAGAGAAAATCTAAGAGTAGCACGGCTGGATTGGAACCCGTGATCTCCGCGTTGCTAGTCCAGCGCGCTACCACTGAGCTAATCCCTTCCCTGAGACTATTTGATGTGAAGGAAGTGCCTTCAGGGCTGTCTTACCCCAGGGCTGTATGGCCACTCTCCTACCCACTAAGCCTTAAAATCTCCTTAGCCACGAGTTGTAACGCCACAACTTCAGCCAGAAAGACCATGGCGCCCTTCCCTAGGCAGCCCTTACCCTTAACTTTAGGCCTGCCCCCATAGATTCCAGCTCCGACCCCAGTCGGAGTTTTGGATCCGTTAGTATACCAGACCGAGTTACCGAGCGAAGGAGGTCACAGTCCCACTCGCCTCTGCTCGGTATGACTACTTTAAATATCAAAATGTTTTATTTATATTTTATTTTTACGCCATCTTCTACCATTCAAGACACCAAAGTTAAGTTGGTAATGTTTCTATTATGCAGTTATGTAGAGTTATTTTACTTAGGGGTTCATGGTCAGGTTTCCGCCATAAGAAGGGGTCCATAGGCATAGATGTTTGGGAAGCATTGGTTTAGATGGTAGATTTGTATAATCAACTAAGTTAGCACTTTAGAGGAAAACATAACCCTCCACCAATCCATCAAAAGCTTCCTTAAATGACTTTTTCCCCAGTGAAATATTGGAAGTAAAAGTTGTAGCTCTTTATTAGATGTGTGTCACTTCACTTATTTATTTTTAAAGAAAATCGTTGGAGCCGTTTTTGAGAAAACCGTTCAATAAGGTGATGAAATGTTATTTGGTGTGTTGAGTTGTTGTAGTTTGTGGTGGCTTGAGCGGTTTTGTAAAAGGGGCTTATAAGCTTATATGTTTAAGAGAGTGAAGTATCAGAAATAAGAAAGTAGTCACCACTGCTAACAATAAATACGATAAATATATATAAATAAATAAATCGTATATTCTATTAAAATAATAATAGCAAGTTATTTGCAAAGAAATTATTAACTTATTAATTTGCACTGATGCTAAGAGAGCGAAAAACAAGTGTTCTGCTTTTGAATGTCTAGCCCAGACTATTCTTGTTAGAAGGCAGAACGCAGACTGTTCGAATGAATGCCTTTTCTTAAAAAATAGTTGGCCAAGTGGCATTGTATTAATTTAACAGATTCTTGTGCCTTTGTCTCCCCTAATAGCAGTGACCTTAAATTACAGTACCTGGACACTAAAATAAATTATTTTTGCCAAAATTATTTCATTTAAAATATTTTTCAAAATTATATATATTTTTGCATTTCTTCTTCCACTACAGTGATAACATTCAGTTGACTGATTTTAATATTGATTGTCAGGTCTTTTTTGACAGCACTTAAAACTCGATATGGAAAATTTGTTAAGATCGCAATAGTTCCTCCTCTTAGTAGGATGTAATAGCATCAAAGAAAGTATTCGTAGCAGAGTGACAAAATGACAGGACCACTCTCTCGGACTGGAGTGGGAGAAATCACATAAATACAGCGACAGGATTCAGATAAGAGAACAGTTCATACTACTGAGTTCATAGAGCCAATCACTACGTGTCATTACCCTTTATCACTCTACCGTACTCTATCATTTCAAGTGTAAATTCCAAGCAGTCAGTGTAATTTATCATATTATACAGTGTTAAATATATTCTGTTAATTCATTCTAACGAGAACATTTCTCTCCTTCATCAACCCCGCTTATATAGGAGTAAGAGAAAGTAAAAAAAAAAAAATAATAATAATAATAAATAAAAATATACTAATATAAAAATGTTAACATGTTTAAAATCTCCATTTTACGGTAATAAACATTCACAGTATAGTATTTATTTCTTTCAGATTATACCTTTTATTATAGATTTTTAACCGTGACGCAAAAAATACTGTACAAAGTTGAAAACGGGTTGGAACAAGCAGCCCAGTGTTGTGTTAGATGGTAGTGGGAATGAGGAAGGTCCCACCAGAGACTTACTGGCTTTTATTATTCGCGAGTCGTGATTTGAAAT
>JAAEAF010013720.1:0-101221 GCA_011037195.1 Triatoma infestans
ATCAAAAATCATGTCTACCTACACAATCGATGGCCAACAAAAATCTGCTGATGAAGCAATCGCGTACCTTCTAAACAAGTGCAACGCTCCAAATCCCGTAAACATCCGGAACTTGCAAGTGATAAATAATTTACCAGTTTTCGACGGTTCCCATAATAGCGACATAATTACTTTATAGACCAAATTAATAATTACAGTGCGATTTCGGGATGGTCAGAAGCCGACAAACTGGAAATCCTAATTTTAAAATTAACGGGTGCGGCAAAAATTTTCTTTGACACTTTTAAAACGCAGTGTACAAATGATAACGTCATTTTAACATACCGACTAGCAACGGAAAGTCTAATTGCCAGATTTAAAAAAGAAAAAACGCCCGTGGTATTGTTGCAGCAAATAACGAGCTTGCAACAAAATCCATCAGAACCTCTGGAAGCTTTTGCTGACAGAATAAAGCACATTGCCACATCTCTCTTATTCAAAGCTCAACAAAACCCGTTACAAACGTTACAAAATCTAGTTGAGCGGCTAACAACGGACGCCTTCATAAAATCACTTCCAAGTTCCATGAAGGCCCAAGTCCAAATTAAACTCCCCAAAAACCTTGATGAGGCTCAAACTTATGCAACAGCCCTCAGGGACATACAAAGTGCAGAACCTCAAGGTTCGATATTTGCCATTAAAAAGGCAGATTCGCCAATACAGTCTTCTGACAAACTGCCATCGCCATGCAAACATTGTTCCGGCGTCCATTGGAACTCAGAATGCACACAAAAATTTCAAGTCGTGAAAAATAAAAGAAGGCGAGTTTCTATTTCTAAACCACCTTCGCCTTGTAAATTTTGTCAAGGCAACCACTGGAACCGCGACTGCAACAACAAAAATAATAATTTTAATAATAATAAACAAGCGCGCACTAATTTTGGCAAAAAGCCACAATTTAAGCCAGACCATCGTACCTTCAGGCAAAGTAGGCCCTTTCAAATTTCAAAAAACAAATGCCCAACAATAATAATAATAATAGTAATAATAACAGCAATAATAATAATAATAATAATAACAAATTTAATACTGGCAATACGTCGAATAGATGGGTTCCGCCAACATGCCAGATATGTGAAAAACGAGGGCATACTGCAAAGGCATGCTGGTTCAATAATGCAAAAAACGATTAGCGCTCAGCCGTTTTCACGAACGGCTACCACGGTCTTGATCCCGGCACTCAACGATTCAAATAATTTATTAATCAACGTCCAAATTAAAACAAAAAAGTTAAAGCTCTGATCGACACGGGTGCTTCACACTCGCTTATAGATGCCAGTCACGTCAAATCGAGGCCCGAAAAATCTGGTATCATTTTAAAATCGATCACAACCAGATTATTCCCAATTATGGTCTGTCAAACATTCAATTATCCATAGGCCAAAACACAAAAATTCAAGGTAAATTCATAGTGTCCCAACTGAAAAATGAATTTGAAATGATCATTGGGAGAGACCTACTAACAAAACTTCAAGCCATTATTAATTTCAAAAACTCAAACATAATCATAAACAAAACAGTCATTCCATTCTTAACAGACAACACAACATCACAAATTAACAACATTCAAAACACAACTTTACCAGAAACATTATCAACCAGACACAAAATAAAAATTCCTGCACGATCACACATCGTCAATACTTACACGCTACATACAAAAATTCCAGACGGTTCCATACTATTGACACAACATGACAGTCTACCCACTGGAATTTACTTACCCCACACACTGACTAACGTACATAACAATGCTTGTGCTGTAACATTAATAAATACAACACAACATGAAATCTGCATCACGAAACATTTTCCAATAGCACACATTCAATACAACCCTGAGACGTACAACTCATCAAACAAACATACCATAAATTCTATTCAACAACTCTCGCACGAACAAAAAACACAATTACAAGCCTTTCAACAACAATTACGCCAGAAACTCACTCATCTCTCTCCACAACAAGCAGACAAAATTGTTGAAACATTTTCTCCATTTTCTGACACATTCACTCATGATAAAGATTACAAAACAAAATTTACAGATATTACACACCACATAGACACACAAAATCATCCGCCTGTACACAGTCGACCTTACAAACTATCACATTCAGAAGCCCCCATACTGAAAGCACTAATAGAAGGTAATCTGGATAGAGGAATAATTGAACCATCGACGAGTAACTGGGCGCATGTTAAAAAGAAGTCTGCGGATCACACAAAAGTTGATCCAAACGACATCACCCAGTTACGCAAACAGTACAGATACGTGGTTGATTTACGTAAATTAAACGCAATCACCACATCTGAAATTTATCCTCTTCCAGACATTCAACACATATTATCAACATTACATGACACAACATACTTCACAACACTCGACATCTCAAAAGCATTCCACTCCATTAGACTTGACAAATCATCACAAGACAAAACAACATTCATAACACAATTCCGCACATACAAATTCTTATCTGTTCCGTTCGGTCTGAAGAACGCGAGCGGATCATATCAGCGTTTAATGGATAAACTATTATCGGGTTACACGGGTGACATATGCCACACATTCATTGACGACATATTAATTTTTCACGGCAAAACATTTCATGAACATTTAACATCTACACAAAAAATTCTTACACAATTTCAGAAGGGCAATCTTTGTATAGACCTAAATAAATGTACCTTCTTCAAAGAAGAATGCAAATATTTGGGCTATACATTGAGCAAAAAAGGCATTTCTCCAGATCACGAGAAGTTAAAAGCTGTAGAAACCTATCCAATTCCGAAAAAATTAAAAGACGTCAGAGCATTTCTAGGATTTATAGGTTTTTACAGAAAAGTCATTCATAATTTCTCGGAAATAGCCAAGCCCCTTACAGACTTAACAAAGAAAAATACCAAGTTTGTATGGTCTTCTCAATGTTCATCGGCATTTCAAATTCTAAAACAAAAATTGATTTCTCCACCGATTCTGGCATACCCCAATTATAATTACGAATTCATATTGACTACGGACGCGAGCAACGTTGGCATATCTGCAATTCTAAGCCAACAAATAAACGGCGAACAACGTCCAATAGCCTTTTCATCCCGCGTACTGTCTGAAACTGAAACAAGACTCTGCACTACGGAAAGAGAACTGTTAGCCATTCTCTTTGGCTGTAAACAGTACAGATATATCATTTTCGGCTACAAATTCAAAATAATAACTGACCACTCAGCTCTGCAGTGGCTTCAAAATTTAAAAGACCCGCATTCGAAATTGTACAGATGGTCACTGAAATTAAGTGAGTTCGACTTCTACATCGAAACAGATCGGGTAAAAACATCGCTCATGCAGATGCGTTAAGTAGATATATAGGCTGCATCAACACCGATATATCCCCAGAATATTACCCAAACATCGACTTATTAGAAATAGCTCGGCAGCAAGCTGAAGATGAGCAATGCCGACATCTAGCCCAATCAAAAAATTATGCATTAAATGATTCAGGCCTTCTAATCAATGTGCTGGACAACAACATCCTTGTTCCAAGCAAAATGCGTGATACAGTTTTACAGCTGTATCATGACAACCCATTGTCTGGTCATTATGGCAGACAAAAAACATATGACCGCATAAAAACTCAATGCTCCTGGCCTGACATGACCAAAGACGTGGAGAACTATGTCAAGACGTGTCATAGTTGCGCCACTAGAAAAACCGACAACGCCTATAAACCACCAATAGGCACATTTAGCGAGCCAACTAATGTTTGGCAAGCTATTTCAATTGACGTTGTTGGACCGCTAGAGCCATCAACAAATATTCTAACAGGCGAAGAATACAAGTACATATTAACAATAATTTGTCAATATTCCCGCTATTTGGAAATGTTTCCAATTACGAACCAAAAAGCGGAGACTATTGCTCAAATTATTGTTAGCCATATCTTCACCAGATACGGCACGCCAAAGTACCTACTCACAGATTTGGGTACCAATTTCACTTCCACCATCTTACTCCAAATCTGTGCACTGTTGAAAATTAAAAAAGTGTGCACGACGCCATACCACCCTGCGTCAAATGGACGATTAGAGAGAATTCATAGAGACATCGCCAATAACATATCTCACTATGTCCAAAGTGACAAAAATTGGCATAATTACCTGCCATTAATTAAAGCTGCACACAACTCAACGAAAAATGTATCCACAAACTTTACCCCCCATGAACTAGTTTTTGGTACCAAATTTCAATTTCCCTGGATACTAAACTATCCACAAAATGACATTCAAAATTTTAACATTCATACAAAATGTCTATATGAAAAAATTCAAAAAGTGCGTCAACAGGCAAAAAATAATAATGAAAAGCCAAACAAATAAGGGAAAAATATTATAATAAAAGTGTTTCAAAACAAAATTTTTATGTAGGAGATAACGTTTATTTAAAAAATTTTACGCCCACGGGAAAATTCACAAAAAAATATCATGGCCAGTACCAAATTTACAAAATATTTTCCAACCAGACTGCACTAATTACCTTAAATGATAATGAAAGAAAATTAGTGCATCTAAGCAAAATTAAAAAAGCACATCTACGACAAAAACCTACAAACACACATAAAATGAATCTACGGCCAAGAAAGGCAAAAATTTAATAACATTTTCGGAAAATTTAGACAAATTTTCCTGGTGTTGGGAGGAGACAATACTCTAGTCCAAGGAAAATTTAAAAATTAATTTCAAAATTTAAATTCAAAAATAAACATTTTAATTAAATATTTTTAAATAAGTTCAACATAATATCTCAGTAAATACACCCTGGCATTTTGAAAATTGTATTTCAACATTTCAATGCTCGTTTCAAATTCAACATTTAATTTTAGATCATACACACTATTCATTTAACAACGTTGTTAGTGTATTGATTATGGTCAATTTTAGGCCATACACCACAATCATCATATATTTAATTATTGTTAATTTTAAATAATATACATTCTCATTCTTAACAATTTTAGGTTAAACACCCTATTTATTTAAACATTGAATTTTAGGTCATAAAGGAAATCATACAAAGCATTTACTAATGCATTGATACAAAGCAAATCCAAACATTTCTTATTTTAGATACCAGCAAAAGGAGTCACAAAGAGAATTGTTACTAATAAATTTCTTATTTTAGAAAAACAAACAATACGGGAATTTAACAAACTGTACAATGCTAGAATTTATTGCAGGATTAAAATACTGGAAAAATTTAGACATTAAATATAACTTCCACAGCATTGTCTCAACGCCGACAAAACAGGTAAAAACCCTTATTTCTTAGATATATTTCATTGATTTGCTTCTTGTTTAATAGAATAAAAACGTCGACAAAAGGGTGAAACAACAATAAGCATACAAAAATTAGAAGGAATTCCAGGCACCTTACTTCAATAGGAAAGGATTTTCCCAGGTCAATTGGGAAATTTTAATCTTCAAGGAATTGCCGAACAATGGAAGTACTAATAAAAGGAGATATCTTTCTGCACCTGGTAAAAACCCAGTTTATTATACTTACTACTTTCACTTTTAATTGTTTTTTGTCACATGTACCTTGAAGGGTGATTAAAATCAACACCCCAACTAAATAATTTTCTTTCAAATGGCCATATACATTCATATATATTTTATAATGCTATTATAAACTAAATAATTTTCTTTCAAATGGCCATATACATTCATATATATTTTATAATGCTATTATAAACTAAATAATTTTCTTTCAAATGGCCATATACATTCATATATTTTTTATTAATGCTATATTAATACTTGTTTGCGACTAACAAAATATTCGCTTAATCTATCTAGCTTTAGCACTTCGAATTCTGTCGACATAATCTGCAGACATTCACCGAACTTCAAATTATTAATTAAGTCTGCAGACATTCATCGAACTTCGAATTATTAATTAATTATGCAGACATTCATCGAACTTCGAATAATTAATTAACTATTTATGAGCTCGCACCCACATCTCCTTACGGCCGTATCCTAGCTGCGCATTCCTGCATTCCTGCTCGCAAGAAATCGATTTTGTCCACTAGTTATAAATTAATATTAAGTTTACATAAATTAAGCAAACGTTTCTATCAAGGCCTTCTTCGTAAAACAAATTTCTTAGTACAACATTATGCATAAAACAAATTTCTTCGCATAACATAAAACAAATTTCTTCGTGCAAATAATGCATAAAACAAATTTAGAAAACAAAATCATCATTGCACCGTTGATTCAGAAATCAACTAAAACAAATACATTAAATCATTGCACCTTGATTTATAAGACAGCGTATGACAACTCCAACCCTTGTTGGAAGCAAAAAAAAAAAAAAAAATGAATTCGTCTACAAACACAAAACAAACAAAATATATTATTCCACGAATGTGTAAATTATAGAATTTATACAACAAAATAAACAAAACAAAATAAATAAAATAAAATAAAAATATAATTAAATAAAATCAAAATCGACAAATATAAAAATTTTAAACATCGACGAATATTGAATTATAAGATTTAAACATACAATCAACAAGCATCAACGGAGATTAATAAAACACTAAATTAAATCATCTTGATTCAAAGGATCTTCCATGGGAAAGGTACATTATCATTTCTTCCATAAATTGCTTTTTTTTCATCATGCATTTGCATACATTATCACTTCTTTGATAAATTCTTTTTTTTCACTTTAACAAATTTATTTTCTTCTTTTTCTAACATTCCTTTCTATTTAATTAATTTGCCTAAACACACACAAATTATTAAGGTTCCTAGAAACAATTGTATATAAATAAATATGTGTGTTTACGGCAAAAAAAAAAAAAAAAATTAATTATATATTTTATTATATCATGTCATATCATCAATCAATTATATAATTTTCTATCAATTATTTTAAGTATGTATTAATTTTTAAATTTTACTCTGCATCTTTTTACATCACATTTGTTTATTAATTATCTACTTCTATAATTGTGATATTTATCAAAAATCTTTTTCAATTGTATAATTTTCAATGAATTTTAAATTTATGCAGAATCAATCTTGAAATTTTATTTGTATTCATATTCTATTTCTTAGAGTCATCTTTAAAAATGAACAGTTGTTTATAGCCATTAGTTTTGTTACATCTGAATAATTATTAGAAGATATTTTAACAATTTAATCAAATCATTATTATTGTATATCATTACTTAATTAGGAAATAATTTTTTTTAACATTTATACCATAATCATGACGTTTTTCATTCATCTGGAAATTTTTAATTGTTTATAACCATAAGTTTCATTACATGGAAATCATTTCTAATTTTATATCGAAAATGAATCATGAATTTTTTCAATTGTTTAATACTTATACTCAAGCGAAAATATTTATTTAATCAAAAAAAAATAAAAATCAAAAAATTATCTCATCATTATTGTACCTTAGATTTAGTCAATTTTTATGTTCAATTTTATATTCAAATTTTTAGATTTCTAATTTTATATCGAAAATGAATCCATGCTGCACATAAATTCAGTAAAACTCCTTGTAAATATAATTCTAACTCTTACATGATACTTAGTAATGGATTTACCAAGTATTTCAATAACATAAACAATTGACAAAATAAAAACAAAATGTAAATAATTTTAAATTTTCAATGGCATCTGGATTGCAAATATAAATAATTAATGGATCTCTTAATATTTCTAAACTAAAAATGCAGATCCAATATCATGTATTGAAATTATTAGTTTTCTTTTCTCAAATTATGTTAATAACCAATCATGTAAATATTGTTCTTTCAATGTACATATTTAAATTACTGCCAAAGACTGCTCAAAATTTCAAAAAAATCTCTATGACAGACTTGACAACTCTGGCTTTCAAAAAAAAAAAAAACACAGCATGCTAGTCGCATGCTAGCCACATATGCTACAAATTTAGCAGCATCAACATCATCGTTTCAGCCAAGCTACCAACGCTAATTTTTCACAAACGAAAAATTACTTCAGGAGGGGGGATGATGTAGGGGTAGTGAACCCCCACCACTCATCCACACTAGCGAGTGAACCCCCACCACGCATCAGAGAGAAAGAGTCCCTCGAGAGAGAGAGGAGAGGAGAGGCCAGTTGGATATATATACGAGAGACAGAGTCAAAAAAAAGGATATTCTGTTCACAGTCTCACACTTGAATTGTACACATCGTTTAGCCACGTCAGTCAGTCTGTTCTGTTCTTGTAGTGTTAAGTATACAGTCCTTGGCAGTCAGTCATATACATATATATCAATTATAGATATCTTATACCGATATTAAGGTGTTATTTATCTATCAACATCCACAACCAACATCT
Source organism: Triatoma infestans (assembly GCA_011037195.1). NCBI lineage: Eukaryota > Metazoa > Arthropoda > Insecta > Hemiptera > Reduviidae > Triatoma > Triatoma infestans. Next base: position 8,429 of record JAAEAF010013720.1, read on the forward strand.
CCTCCTACAACCATTACACTTGCCTTACCATTCCATCATCTTCTTTACACATCTTTAGAACGGTCTCCTCGTTCCCTATTCGCATAGATCTATCATCAAAATTCAGAACGACTTTATGGGTCTTCATAAAATCCAACCCCAGTATGACTGGATCCTCAATATCTGCCACAAAACCATGATGGGGGATCTTCTTACTACCCACCTCGATGGTGACCTGGTTTTCTCCCACGACATCCATGCTCTCCCCATTGGCCACCACGATTAGATAACCTCTCGAAGGAGTTCTTAAATTCCACTTCGGTAGGAAACCTTTTCTGACGATATGTGGATGGCTCCGGTGTCTACGACCATCTGGCAGGCTTTACCAGCAACCTTTCCTTCCAGTAATAGGCCATTGTTGTCGCATTTCATAGGCCATTCCGTGAAACCTTAACTGTGCTGGGGCATAAGAGAGAGACGAACCGGCTTCCGCCCCTCAAAGCCGGCTGCTCGTAGTTTTCCTGATTATCTTCGCTCTTTTGGTGTTTCCTGCTAGGGGGCGTTTGGACTCTCTCTTCATGTCCAACTTCATGGCACTTAAAACATTTTAAAGGCTGTTTAGTATTTGTGTTGGAGGGCACCAGTTCCCGAACCAGACATTCCACAAACCATTCCACAATGTCTTCAATTTTCCCCTTCACTTACCAGCACTTGGAGCGACAGATGGCTTCACATAAGTTTGCCTTACCCGAAATGGTTCCTTTTGGATGCTCTTTTGTACAGCCTCAAATTCTAAAGCTCTTACCAGCGCCTCCCCGATCGTCCTTGATCTGTTTAAATTCGGGGTCCTTCAGGGCGTCGGCGAAGGCATCCGCACCAAATTCCTCCAAAAGGTTATCATCCAGGCCGGGAAACGCCATTCTAACCAAGCGGGAGATGTCGGCACTAAATTGTTGGAGTGTTTCTCCCGGGTGTTGGCGCCGTGTTTTGAACTGCGTCCTGTACAATTCCTGCTTATGCTTGTCGCCGAACCTCCTCTCCATGTGTTCGCTCAAATGGGCAAAATCTCCTCGGTGATCTTCCGGCATGCTCTGGAGGATGCCCAGCGCTTCACCCCGCAGCGAGATAATCAGTGATGTTGCTTTCTCCTTTTCGCTCCATCCGCGGAAGCGGCAGCATTAAATTGTAGCAAGTAGTTTGCCCACGATGATGCTCCGTCGTAGTCTGGCGGCTGGATTTGCGCAAGAGTTCTGAACGCCACTCGGGGGGCCTTCATTTTCTTGTATGTCTGCCGTTGGAGTGGCTCCAACTCCAACCTTGGGCAGGTCAGTCTCCATGCTCTCCAATCGGCGTCTTACGCTCTACCTTGCCTATCTTCCTCTCCATTTCGGATTTTAACTCCTCTTGGACCTTTTTCATTTCTTCTTGGATTTGGTCTAGTTCTTCTTGGACCTTGTCTATGTCATTCTTCATTCGTTCTTGGAGCTTATTTATCTCTCTCTTCATTTCCTCTCGGTTCTTCTTTATTTCGTCTTTCATTTCGTCCTGGCCCCTTTTCACTTCCTCCCGCATTTCCTTCAAAAATGTCATCACTTCCTCCATTTTCCGTGTTTGACTTCTGGTACTTATGGGCATACAACAAAACTGATACTAAACTGTTACCTGTTTAGAGATTTTATCCCACTTCTGACACCAAGTGTAACGTTTTTCCCTCTAAACTAGCTACTGCAACTAGTTTTAAGTGGGTTCGTTCAGATAAAATATTCTAAACTTCAATAAGAAAAACACCAATTTATTGTTTTACACAATAAATTATAAATACAACACTTAATAATAATTAATTTACAGTTAAACCACAAAAGTTCACTTTTTTCACTTTTTATACATTTTTCACAAACGTACACTTAGTTTGTAACCAGAAAACCCTCCCAACTCTCTGGTCCCACTATTTATACCGGTGGAGAAGTGTCTAGAATGTTCTCAATTCTTCCAGAGAGAACTAGAGCGCGTCGCCAGCGCTTCCCAGCGGCTACTAACAGAACTTCAGGTATATGCTTTCTCTTCTAGGTGGCTGCGTTACAGTACTTTCCGCCACATTATCTATGTCTAAACACTTAAAAAGGAAGTCATCAAAAGCAAAACTGAGCTTAAACTCAATACGGTCTCAATTTGTTAAAAATAATATTTCATATTCATCAAAAATTAGAATTTTCAACTCGGTTACTAGAAATATGATTTTCTATGGTGCCCAAGTGTGGGGATGGAAAAGATATGACGAGGTTGAGAGGGTTGTTTATTTTCATAAAAATTTAATGAAATGCCCAAAATACTTACTTTCAGCGCTAATACATTTCGAAACCAAATTACCGCCTAAATCTACAGATTCTCCATTTTCTTCAACCATCATTTGTTTGTGGGGTGCCAAACCCTACGCTATCCAAAGCCCCACCGAGCTACTCCTAGAAAAACAACAACAAACCGTGTTTAGAACAAATATTCAGACCCAGGTCTAGTAGATTCACCGCAGTCAGAACAAATCGGGCAATAACCTTAAATAGAAATAGCCTAAGCTTTCCTCAGACATCCTGTTCCGACCAAAGGTCCTTGTGCGGAAAAGTTAACGTCCAAAAATAAAGAAACCTGGAATGAAGACCTGAGGGGTAACAAAAACACCATCAAGAAATAACAAACAAATGAACCTCTATTTATCAAGATCTTGAATCACCAATCTCCACAATGCAGTAATATTTTTCAACGCTCCGCACAGAGCTTAGAGCAGAATAGGCTTGATGTTATCTATAACCCGATTGGAAGAAACTGTGCTAGCGCCGCCATGGAGAAAATACAGCAACATGCTCGAGCTTTCACGCCAAGTGGACGGACCCTATGGTCGGACAGCGAGTTCTATGTCCGCTCCATGAAGTGGGGTGTCAATTTCCAGATCGGAGAACCATCAGGATTAACCTGAATAATGAAGATTAAATAAAAGAAGACAAGTGGTAATTAAGTAAATGACCACAACATAGAAGGTAATTGAGTGGGTCAAGGTACGGATACGCCTTCACAGTGAAGTATTGAACTTTACAACGAAATAATTGTTGAACAGAAACAGAAATGATAGGTAAAGAAAAATATACCTTAACCTTGACCAAATGATGTGAGAGATTTTATGCGTTTGCCGTGGTTTGCCGACATACCAGGCGATACGCTATTAGTAAGCAAAAACTCAAGCTTATCAGCTTAAAGTGGTTACAAGGAACTGAAGCAGTAAAATACCCAAATAAGTGAGTCGGTTGAAGTTAGCTGAAAACCAATAGAAAGTTTTACACACTGGCACAAGTAAACGATGCCCAATAGAATGGCAAAAATATTAAGTGAAAGGTATTTACGGAATATAATAAAATACCTGGTGTACTTACCTGGTTTCAGCCTTGTAATAAGTGAAGAACCTGTTAGTAGTCAAGTTCGTGAATTTAAACACTCTGCACAAACGGTCTTGCCAAGATTTATGGTTAAAGTGCAACACTTAAATATATAAAGGTAAGTAGCTCGAAAGAGAGAAGAATATATATTAATGAATAATAGTAAGTTATAAAGAAATACAGAGCGAGAGCTACATTACCCAATAAGTTGAATCTTTACCAGTATCAAGCTTGGTACATGCGATTTGAAGTAATATCTGTTGCGAGAATAAATTGGCTGAAAACTGGTTTGAAGTATCCAAACAGCCCAACTTGGTGAAATGACGATTCAGCAGAGCAGAGATAGAATCGACCTTAAAATAGTGCAACTCAATAGTTGAAGGTATTTTTGAGCTGTAAGGCCAAAAAAAAATGATGTTTCCACTAACAAAAACGCATAAGTAACTGATAAAACCACGCTTAAGAAGAGTGGTTATCGAAAGTAAAAAAGTACAGATGTACAAGGCACCATGATAAGTAATAAGTAATAATGTAGTAATGGCGAGAAGACAAAGTGACGCTTCCCTTGGCGGACAGACACAAGTATTCGTACGCCAATGGACGAATTTGATTGACTGAAGGAAAGACAAATAGTGCCTGAGCTGGGCTCAAATAGAGGCTTCGTAGCATTTCAGCCAACATAATAATAATAATAAAAATATTATACCCTTGAAGAGTGATGAGAGATTATTATAAACACGAAATTTAAATAATACTGGGTTAATAATCCACGATTTAAATATTACAATCCACTTGGCGGCCAAAAAAAACAATTGCCACACGAAATCCAAGTAATTTAAATTCGCGGAGTTTTAAATACGCGACAGTCCTGTATTATGGCATCTTCATTTGCATGCGGACATTGTCGAAAATTCCAATTTTTCAGACAATGTCCGAACAATTAAAAGGCAATTTCCAATTTATACTTGGTCGAGATGTCCTTACATTAAACAGGCCAATCATTAATTTGCGCACACGTACACTCTCAATAAATTCAACATCCCTTTTCAAATAGCGCTCAAACGCGCCAAATCAATTCGATTCAACAGCTACCTTTACCAAAAACCCTGCAGCTACGCCACAAAATTGTAGTGCCACCTCGCGCACACATAATACAAACACATATAGTACATACGAAAATTCCGCTAGACACACAAATTCTTCTTAAACAACACAATTCCTCACCTACGGGTCTCTACTTGCCCAATTCTATCGTACACATTGCTAACTACACCTGCACCATCAACCTTATAAACACTAGCTCACACGAAATTACGATTCAAAAACATTTTCTAATCGCACACATCGAATACGATTTTGAAACAGACTTACAGACTCACATCATAAACGCAGTACAATCTGCCACTCAAACTAACACTAACAAAATCGCTCTATTTCAACAAGAACTTCTCAACACATTAACGCATCCCTCTTCACCACAACAACAACAAGTTCTACATGCACTGATTCCTTTTCATTACGCTTTCACACACGACAACAATTCCAAGCAAAATTTTCTGGAGTCACTCACCACATTGACACAAAAAAATCATGCTCCTGTGACCAGCCGTCTCTATAAGATAGCCCATTCCGAGGCTCCTATTCTCAAGGCTCTCATACAGGGCAACCTTGTTAGAGTATAATAGAGAGAAGTAAATCCAACTGGTCTCACCCCGTCATTCTCATTAAGAAAAAACCCGCCGACCACACAAAAGTTGATGTTACGACATTACACAGCTTCGTAAACAATATAGGTATGTGATTGATCTTCGCAAACTAAATGCCATCACCACTTCCGAAATTTATCCGCTCCCGGATATACAGTATATCCTATCCACACTGAATGCCACACGTTTCTATACCACCTTAGACATCAGCGGAGCCTTCCACGGCATCCTCCTTGACGAAGCATCTAAAGAAAAGGCTTTTTTGTCACTAATTTCGGAATCTATCAATTCAAGATTTTTCCCTTCGGTTTAAAGAACGCTTCAAGATCTTACCAGCGTCTTATGGACAAAATTATGTCTGAATATACTGATGACATCTGCCACACATTCATTGACAGACAATATACTCGTCTTCCACGGGAAAACTTTCGACGAACAACTTCATGCATTATTAAAGGTCCTGAAGCGTCTCCAGACCGGCAACATGTGTATAGACTTGGGTAAATGTCAATTTTGTAAAGACAGCTGTAAATATCTGGGCTATGTAATCAGTTCTAACGGAATAAGGCCTATTATAATGCCACAGCAAGCTCTTCCATTGGAGCATGAAACTGGCAGAATTTGATTTTTATATAGAGCATCGTTCCGGCAAGAATATTGCACATGCGGACGCGCTTAGTCGATACATAGGCTGCATTCAAGCCGAAACCGACGAATACTATCCAACGATAGACCTCGTGGAAGTGCTAGAACTTCAATGTAATGATGCTGAATGTCAGAAGTTACTTCAAACACCCCACTATTCCTTAGACCAACAGGGTTTAATAGTGCATACTGTTGACAGTTGTAGGCTAGTGCCTAATTCTATGCGTGACACTATCACGGATTATTTCATGACAATCCTCACTCTGGGCACTATGGTGTTCATAAAACAGACAGAATAAAAATTTTCTTTACTTGGCCAAATATTTCTGCTGATGTGCAAAACTATGTGCAAACATGTCACAGTTGCGCTACTAGTAAGTCGCGTATCCCTCACAAACCTCCCTTAGGTGATTTTTAGGAGCCAAGAACGTATTTCAGGCATTATCCAAATGCGCGGATACGTGTGAATGAAATTTTTAGCCGTTATGGCACCCCCCAAGTACCTACTATCAGATTTAGATACCAATTTCACTTCTACCATAATACTTCAGATCTGCACCCTATTGAAAATCCGAAAAGTTAACACTACTTCCTACCATCCTGCTTCCAATGGCAAATTGGAACGTATCCATAAAACGATAGCTCGTAGTATCTCCCACTACTCACAACACCAGTGGCACAGATATGTACCACTTATTATAATCAGGGCCAAATATTATAATCGAAATGTATCTAAACATCAGTTTTAGGTTAACGACAATGTTTACCTCAAAATTTTCAAACCTCAGGGCAAATTTGGTTGTAAATGTTCTGGACCTTACAAAATAGACAAATTATACCCCAACCATACTGTACGCTTACATATGGAAGCCGGTAAAAAGGTAGTACACCTCAGTAAAATTAAAAAGGCATTTATAAGGAAAATGCCAGAATCCCAAAATAAACATCCTATGTAACATACTCACTGTACATGACACACGTCTCAAACTATTCTCAAACTCTACATACTCAACATACTCAACGGCCACATGTATATATTATAAAAAAAAAATAATAATAAAAAAATAAAAATGCATGGAATCAATTAGTTAGCCTAAAGCGAAGAGGTATAAAGTATACTATATAATTAATTTAATTCGTTTTTAATAATAAACACATTATTTTGTTGCAGAACTCATTTCTGACACACAAATCATTCTTCTAATCGAAATTTTAATATTTTTTTTTTGACAATGATATATTTTTATTAATAATAGATATTTCTTTTTTGCAGATTTAATTATTGTGTAAAGCATTATGCCTATATTTGTCGATATTCCAATTTGTTTAACATTTTTGGTGATAATATTGATGTTTTGTATTGCATTTGACTAATTAATTATTTTTTTTAGTACCCCTAAAAAAAAAAAATTGAATAATTTGTATTTGTATTTTGTCTATCTTTTGTATTTTAATCTTATATTTTTATAATATTTAATTGTTTTCTTATGTTGATAATTTATGTTGAAGGTATCTAGAAAACTCTTCAGCTATAGCTAAAGGAACTTATAGCTATAGAAACGGCCGAAATATGTGTGTATATATTTCATCTTTACCTCTTAGCTTAAGAATTTTTACACCAATATTTGTTGAAATTATTTTATGTTAGCTGTAAGAATTTAAATTTATATAACCAATCTTTTGCAGATCTAAACAACTTCATCATTTACCACATTGCATGTGCATGAATGTAATTGCATGTGAATGAATATAATTGCATTAATACTGCATGATAGTTGCATGTTAGTTTAGAATTTAAATTTATCTATCATGTATTTATGTATAATTTAAATTTCTGTGTGAATATCATTTATGCATCATTTCCAGATACACAAGCTTCCACGAAAGGAAAAGATCTTCATCTTCTAATCACCTTTGCAATCGCACATCCTTGCGCATGCTGCTCGCTTATCACCAACCACAAATAAAACTAAACTAAACTAAAATATTTAAAACAAACAAACATTTCAATACTAATACTGCACAACACGCGAATACACTAATACTGCGACAACTAGGAACTGATAATTATCAAATTAAAATTAGATTATTACCTAAGATCATTATAGTAAATAAAATTACTTAAACAAAATTATATATATATGCCTGCACATGCAGCAATTATTAAATTAGCTTGACAATTATTATTTCACAGATGGACAAGAAGAAGAACTAACTGGACGTATTTCCAAAGGGAAATTAACAAAAATATACAACAAACCTGAATGCAGAATTAATAAACATGCAGAATTAATAAATTTCATTTACAAATATTATTTCACAGATGCACAAGATGGAGCCAACTGGACTTATTCCAAATGGAAACTAACAAACTGCACAACATTTCCAAAGGAAAATTAATTAACAGCACATTCCCAGAAGGAAATGAACTAACACCACAGCATTTCCAAATGGAAATTGAGTTACTACACAACATTTCCAAATGGAAATTGAAAACACACTAAATCACACTAAAAACAAAACACTGAATCTAAAATCTTAATATTTTACCTAAAATCTTAATACTTTATCTTAGTTATTAGCTGTCATAAAATATGAGATGTTATTGTGTAAATTTATCAAATTCCTATATTTATCAAATAATTTTTATTAATATTCATTTATTATTATTATTTTAACAAATATGTTTAAATTGTTTTGAAATATTATTATGATGTATTTATAATTGTATTAAGTCAACTTTCATAATGTTTATTGCCATTAAGTATCATGGAGTATAAATTATTTTTTTGAATTATTTAAGTTTTTTTTCGTTTATATAGAATCACTTCAAGAAAGTCATATGCATTTTCGTTTATGTAGTCATATTAAGAAAAACATACATGCATATAGAGTTACTTCAAGAATTCAAGAAAGTACATACATCGCTACGGTTCATCACTTAGAAGCCTACATTGATCGCCTTGCCAATTACTTCTTCATCAGCAATATTATCACTCGCCAAGCAGTGTTAGCCTATCAGCTTACCACCAGAGCAACGCTCACACACTCAAGCAGCATTTGCTCGAGAAGAAGACGTTCCATCACCACAGCAACGCTCACACATTCAAGCAGCGTTTGCTCTAGAAGAAGATGCCTGTAGTTTACTACACACGACTACCTTGCAAGCCTTTACAACTCTCCGAAAAATTGCCGAAACATTTCTCCAGCGGGAGGATAATGTAGTGGAAGTAGAAATTTGGAAAAATAGTTTGGTGAATATGATAATATTTTAAGTGAAATAATTTTGGAAAATAAAATAGTGAATTTTAGGTAGTTCAAATAGTGTATTTTAGGTCAGTGTTATTGAAGAGTCAAAGGGATAAGAAACAGTTAATCAAGACAATACACACGCTCCAGACATACCAGCATTATTTGAAAGGATTTGGGCAGTCTAATTCTGCTTTAAAACTGACCAGTCTGTCACCAGCAACGCTCACGCAACGCCGCAGCCCTCCAATGGTTCAAAAACATCAAAGATAGCCACAGCAAGCTCTTCCATTGGAATTAGACATCCAACCAGAACACTTGTGTCAAAAATCGCTCTCGTAGCTTCAGTGCCAGATATAAGAGTTTTGCATTTAATCTAGATAAATAATTTTATCAACTCATAATATTGTGATATTGAAAAGTATTTAAAATACTTTAAAGATAATATATGTAATTCAATCTAGCAGTGCTTTCTTATTTATCTCTTATTACTTCTCTTCTCTTTAAACATACACACAAGCCCTTTACAAAACCGCGCACGCCACAAGCTACTACATAAACAACACACCAACCACATTTCAGCATATACTAGTAACTTTTCAATAGATGTGATTGAACAAAAATACATCAGACAAAATGGTAGTTGGCTTTGTGTGTGTGTGTGTGTGTGTGTGTGTGTGTGTGTGTGTGTGTGTGTGTGTGGTGTGTGTGTGTGTGTGTGAGACAGAAAGAGTGAGTGAGGGTGAGAAGTGCTTCGCCCAGTTCATCAGATTGCTTAAAACGCGTAAAAAAGGAAAATCCGCAAGCAGACTGACAAAAAACAAAAAAGGAGGAGAAATATGAAAGAAAAGAAAGATGAAAAGAAATGAAGGAATGTGACAGTGTACAAAATGGTGATTTTATATATATATAAACTATGAATAACGTTAAATCCTTGTTATGACCTTCTTACGTCATGTATTAGAGGAGGCATTAACAATGATACATGTATCATTAACATGTATCATTAACTTCGTCTTCTTAGCGAAATTCTTTTCTATTTCCATTCTCTCCTGCTCCTATTACTTTTTCTCTTTGATGATGGTTTTATCTTTGAAATATTGTCCTCCTCTTTCTCTCCAGTCAACAATTTCATTTATCTAAATGTGTTCATTAAAGAATAATCGTTTAAAGCTATAAATGTGTAATTTGTCTCTACAGATCAATCTATCTCTCTCTGTTAAATAGAGTTGTTGTAGGAGCCAGGTAGAGAAACTCTTCGTCAATTTTCGTTTTAAACATTTTAAGTTGATAAAATTATCAGTTTCGTCATTTTATACTCACATCTCCCGCCACAAAACATTCTTCATCACTCTCACTGCTTAACTCCACTAATTATCTTTAACATTAATTAATTAATTATTTTATTTTATCAACAAGATAAATTCAAGATTCAACAGTTTATTCAAGATTCAACTGTAAATTCAAGATGATTTATGAAAAAAATATGCCATGAGTTGTTAAAAAAACAAAAAAAAAACAAACACTTTCTCCTATTTTTCTTGACCAATGAAAGAAAGAGAAATAAAATCAATATAGTCGCACTTATGGGTCAACCGTCTCTTTATAAACTAACACTTTTGACTATGAATTAATTCTTACCGATATTATATTGACGCTAGAATCGTATAACTTATTGAAAAGTCACTTTAGAGAAAAGTCTAGCGTGACTCCTTCCACAGAACTCCAATAAAATTAAAAATCGATTACAATATTAAATTCTCTTCAAACTTATAATTTGTACCAAATATTTGTTTGCTTTCAATTTTATATCAATTGGAGAATCTAAACTTAATAAAATAGCTTTTTTGAGGAAACCAAACACTCCTCCCTCGCCCACAAAACTTCTTTAAATGTCCTTTATCAGAAAAAGTTTCCAACAAAAGTGATAGGTTTCTGAATTCATAGTTAGTGTGACAAATTTAATGAAATCTGTCGGTATTATTATGTCTAAAATCGTAGAAAACTGAAATAACTTCAGTAAAAACGCACTTCCGGTCAACTGATTTTCTTCAAACTCAGAATTTTGACACCATATTTAATTCTAAATAATATTATTTAGATGATAGAATTGTATAATAAACTAAAATAGCACTTTAGAAGATACATAAGCCTGCCCCTCCCCCAAACGCTCGCTTAGATGATTTCCAGAGAAATGTAACAAATAAAAGTTGTAGCTCTTAGTGTGCAGTTAATATAACAAGTTTGAAGAGAATCGTTGGAGCCGTTTTCGAGAAAACAGAAAAACTGAAAAATCCATTCAGTAAGTTGTACAAGGAATTTGGGATCTGTCGGATCCCATATCCATATGGAATGTCAATTTTGAACTTTCTGCGATTCTTCGTTTTTGAGCTAAGCTGATAACATACAACACAAACACACTTTTTTTGGATTCAGGGACCTCAAAACGTGTATTTCGGGACGTCAAAACTGTACATAAAAATTGACCCGATTACAATACTTCCTCTGACAGCTTTGAGAAAGCAAAAACTGAAAATTACATTTTGTAAAATGATAAATCCGTTTTAACGATTTTGACCAAACCCTTGACATCCTCTGGTAGCATCTAAATGAAATATGAAATGTGTTTACACATACAACACACACATACACACACACACACACACACACACACACACACACAACTTTTATATATATTATATATATATTAATATATATAAAGTACTTCCGGGGGAAATCGAAAAGTGCGAATGCGTTGCGGACTCTTATCTCTTCCGGTTTTTTGCTCTATTTTCTGGAGAATACTCATCTCTATGACTCGGATCGTTGATTCAAGGTTAATCGTCAATGTTCAGGCCTCACATGTTAACTAAGGACTGGGAGGATTGTAGACCCAGTCGGTTTGGTTATCTGTCCCAAAATTAGAAACTATTCCTAGGAAACTAGGATTTCGCAGTTAGTCGAAAGAAGTGGGGGTAGAGGAAACTGGTGTAGGGTAACGCCATCACCGCTTGATTCAACAATTAGTTTGGTATGCTTTGCATATCCCTTATAGGCGTTATGTGATGTCAATTTTCACTGCAACCAAGAAGTGGAAACAAATGTGCAAATTGAATCACACTTCAACACAAAGAATTTTTTTCTGCGCAGATGTATAAGGGATTATGTAGAAAAACAGAAAAATAAGAGCAAGCACACGTTTCTAATATGTTTAATTTCTCAATGTGGGTAATTGTCCATATGAGAAGCAATCCGTGTCTAGATCTAAACCGCATAATTCTAAAGATTGGCCCTGAGCTTTGTTGATAGTGATTGCAAACGCCAATCAAACTGGAAATTGCAATCTCTTAAATTAGAATGGCATATCTGTTGGAATCATAGGAATGCGAGGAATGAGGACATCTTCAACTTTGAAAGGTCCTGTCAAGATTGTTGCTCATTAATTTTTTTACTGCATGCTGTTGCAAAGATTTGGCTGGTTAATATTTTGCAACATGATAATTGGCACGCTGATTTTCAATTGCAGTACGTGCGGCAGATCGAGTAAAATTCTGTTGGATAATAAACCGCTTCATCTGCTTCCACAACAGTGTCAACGGTTTATATGTGACTGCCTCGCTTGAATGTTAGACCGAATAATATTGTTAAGTTCATAGACGTCTTTGTTCTTGGCCGCAAAAATAGCTCGTTCATTCAGCCAATCGTGATTCTTATAATTGGTTTGAATATTGGGAAATACTTTTTCAACCAATTCTTCTTTTAACGTCACTAAATTGCAGAAGTTACGAGGCAATGAAATTCATCCTAAGGTCAGATCAACCGGCACCTTTCTGTTCCCAATTTCCAGCAATTGATGTGAGAATATCTCAGCTGATAGATCGTTTTGCAGCTGGACCCGCAAATTTGTAGCTAATTTTAAGGTCTTTACGTGTCGCCACAAAGTAGTGTTTCAGGCAGGCATTTATTTCGTCCAATGGTGTCGATCGAGGAATTACTGGTAATGTTTGCCTGAAATCTCTGCAAGCAATATTAATGCGTTCCCAAATGGTCTGTTCACACAAATTCCAACGATCGATCAAGAGCCTCGAGCGATGTTTTGTGCGCCAATGTGCATTCATCTAAACAATAAGTTTGCATTTCTGCAATACTTTTCCCATGCCGGATACTTTGGAAATGTTGCACGTGGGAGTTTCAATGGATTGCATGTTCAATGGCAATTTCAAAGCGGAATTTCGTTCAATTTTGTTCTACCACCTGATAGCAATGTTGCAACTATTCGAAAGAGCTAAGGCTATGTCATTTTTTGATCGAATTGCTGCCAGAATCAATCTAATTAGGAACATTTTACCATTCCTCCTGGCGTATCTAAGAAGAAGATTTCTCCAATCCCGTTACTGATGATTTGCATTATTTGTTCGTAAATGCCTTTTTGCTCAAGCGTTGCTTAGGAATATTTTATTGCACATACGACAAAAGAACAATCATGTTGTATTTTGTTCAAGAAGCAATTGTACATCAAACGAAACAGCACCAGATCGATTCGGTGATGGCATTCCCAATTGATTGATAATTTTGTTCGAGATTTCTAAGCACAAATCTTCAATGATTGCCAACGCTTCTTTGTAGATTTCTGCTGTGAAATCCATGTTCATATGAATTTTCTTTGCCTTTTTCGACGGGAAATATCTTCATCCATGTGCGATTCTCATAAAGCAGTTAATGTTGTAGCCGGTGGATTCAGGGCTGTTTTGTTGCACATTTATAGCTGAGAAATAACACGAACTAAAAAACAAAGAAAAAATAAAAAATACTAACGAAAAATTTCAATTCAATTCTTTATCATTATAATAATAGCTCCTAATCCTTATTTATTTTTTATTTAAAGATTTTTACAACTGCACAGTAACCATGCAACAAGTAAAACAGATAAATAATGAAATGAAAGTATGCGCTAGCGCGCGCACCATGGCTTGAAGTTGTGAATGACAGCTATCCAGCGATAGCAGTCGTAATACGCCATATGGTCTTAGTGTGTACGACTGTATCTCAAGCCAGTCGTCGTTATGTATTTAGATGGTCGCGCGACCATCGTCGCCCTAGTCGTTTTGGGGGGTTTGTGGGGAAAGTGGAACTACAGAGGGCTTGGATTAGGAGATTGGAATGAGAAGATAATTTAGAATGGAATTTTAGGTAGCGGGATTTGGCTAAAGTGGAGTCGAAGGGAATTTTTAGGTCAGTGTGGCTGGTGAGGTTAGAGACGTAGAAGGGAGCATTGACGATGGTGCGTAGGATTTTAGACTGTAGGATTGAATGCGGTACAGATTTGTGTTTTTGGCAGTGCCGTTTAATTCGAGTCCGTATGTCCAAATATGAGCTAGTAGAGAATTGTACAGCTGTCTTTGTTGTGAAGTGTAAGTTTTAAGCGTTTGTCTAGTAGCTTTTTAGCATTCTATATCGGTAATTTAGTTCATTTCGTTTGAGTCGAGAATAAGGGTTCCATGTTAATCGTCTGTCTAGGTGGAGTCAGAGATAGCGGATTTGGGTTACATTGGGAGAATATTATGGCTAAATTGAATGGCGGGAAGGGATTTTCGGTTTAAGGTAAAGACTATGTGCTTGGATTTGTGTTGATAGTAGGGTATAAATGTTACAACTGGCGCAACCCCTTCGTCCCCCGACTACAAAATTCGCTGGATAGGAGGGTGTTCTTCAGCCCTTCCTCAGCTCACCGTAGCTAAGGCGATGGGGAGTGTGATGTAGTGGGTATATAGCTGTCTCAACATTCCCTATATCATCATCTCTCTCACTAGCGTTAGCCCCCCCGTTCATCTATAGCCCACGCTCCTTCAGTTTGTAATTATAATATTAATAAAAAATAAATAAATAAATAAATATTATAAATAAAACTTAATAATATTTGTGTAATCAAATACAAAATTTGTCATTTAGCTGTCTTATACTCCAGTCGTTACCCTTTAAGGTCACCAGCACTATTGTATTTGTTTTTTTGTTTTTTTCTGTTTGTTTTTTTTCTTAAACATATATGTCATCTGTTTTATATATATATACGGTTCAACTATTGCACACATTCACGTACCTTAAGTAACAATCAAAGAAATAGATTTTTTTTTTTTTAAGAAAGGTTTTACTATTTCATTCATGTAGTTCATTTATGTAGTGCAACGATGGCAGATCTTTGGAAGGAAATAACAACCAGTGACAGTTATCAAAAATTTATTTCCACGTTATCCACTATCGATTTAGATAATTTTGAATTGGCACAAAAATATATAGACTTAAAACGAAAATTACTAAGAATGGAAGAATATGCAAAAGAGTTCGTGGAAAGAGCCGCTAATAAACATTTTAAACAATGCGTTTGGTCAAACCCTGACCAGTGGTGTGGACCTGATACATGTGAATGTTTCCGAATATCATTTCTATCCAACAGCATTGAACGTGATTTAAATGATATTCTTGGTGGAGGGGATCTTTGAGACTCAAGAAGTTCAAAACAGTGCAAAACAGTGTTCAGTTGCATTCAGCATCATGGCAGCGAGTGAAATTGGTTTACATTTAACCACAAGTTTTCCTCTCAACAGACACAACTCTAAGACTCTAATAACTGGACTGTCTCAAGATGGTGTACCTCTGATAGCTTTGAAAACCAGAAAAGTTATTATTTATCTTAAGGTAGATGATTGGTCAACTTTGGAATCTAACAAGCAATATTGTGATGAATTCTTTGATAAGAAAAAACAGGCTTCTCCAGACTCAATCAATCTTAACAGCGCTAATATATTTTTCATTACATCTAGCCACAAGATGATTTCTATCCAGGGAAAAGCAACTTGGGTGGAAGATCTTCTCAGTTTTCAACCTACTACCATCACTCTTCTGAGAAATGAATATTTCAAACTTCAAAGCATCTTTACGGATATTAGTAATGAGTTAAATTATTTGTCAAAACTCTGTAAACCCAATACCATGTTGCCTTATTATTATAAAATTGTGCAAGATCAATAAAAGCCATGTGTTTATTAAGTTTTTTTTCTTATTAACCCATAATTACATGTCAACGTCTGTTTGAAACATGTTTCAACTGGTTCAGGAAGGAAGGAATGCAGAAGAAACTCAGTTAACAGAAAAAACATCTTTAATTTAGTAAATCACGTACATTTATCCAAGAATGCTTTTTATTAAAGCCCAACCACTTTACATAAAGCTTATTATTTTTACGTTTTAATACTTTTTCTACAAGATATACATCTTTATATTTAGTTTTCTGCAGTTCTTGTGTATAAAATGCTCCCTGAATAGGTTGTCCGGACAAATCTTCCAACAAGTAAGTATATGGAACTGTCTTGCGCACACTTTTAATTTTAAATATTTCAGCACTCCAATTGGGCGTATATCCTCTTGTAAAAACAGTCCTTCTCTTTGAAACACGTACATAATCTCCTTCATTAAAACGCTGTTTATCACTTCTCTTACTTTAGAAGAATAAACATTAGCTAATAAAGAAGCTTCATTGGTGGCATTTACTTGTGATGGTTTCATACCAATCGTACGGTGTATTTTATTGTTGTAGTCATTTATCAAATCAGTTAAATATTTTGTATAATTATAGTTTCTTCTTAGACTGAACAGTCGATACATCATTGATTTAAATGTTCTATTAAATCGTTCAACAATAGAACTTTTAATCTGACTATAGGTACTGTAATGATTTATATTGTACTTCTTCATTAGCTTCTTGAATTGGGCATTGTAGAATTCCTTACCATTATCTGTTTGAATATTTTTGGGAATTCGTCCACTCAAATTTAGAATGTTTTCCATTGCTCGAGTGACATCTTGAGCACTTTTAGATTTCACAGGTTCTACCCAGGCATACTTGGAGAAACAATCAATCACTGCTAGTATGTATTTATAACCATTATTCTGGCAAGCATAAGGAATCATTTCTATTAAATCTAACTGCCATAAATCGTCAATACCCTTAAGAATTATACGTCTTCTAGGATAATGCACTCTTGCTGATTTATGAAGTTCATTGACGACGACCTCCTTGAAGGACATTTTGTATGAATTGTTTAAGGTAGCCTAACGTTACAACATCAGTATCATTTACAGGGTCTCTCACGTTTGATATTTTTCTCCCTAGAGCATTGTATATATTTGTAATGGAAACACCTTCTTCTGTCTTTGGAATGGTTAAAGCGGTACTTTCCAAAAATCCTCTTGTCACACAATCATGTTTCTCTTCAGGATCTTGCACATTAATAATACGCTTATTACCTACGTTAATATGATTTGTTCTCCAGTTAGCTATATTAGCTAAACTATCAGCATATAATTTATTCACTGCATCATTTCTTTCTTTGGGCAAACTGACGTTAATTACACGTTTATTACTTACATTCACTACATCCTCCTCTTCATCTATTAACTGGTTAAGTTTTCCTATAAACTTGGAATAATCATGGTGACCAAACTTATCAACCGGCATGTTGAAGTGTTACTTAATAAATGACTCCAGCTTCTCGCAACTCTTCAATTATAGACTGAATTTCATTCTCATGACCCGTATGACCGGCAGTGGTTGACGCATATAAAAGCCGAAGTCGGTCTACCAATTCATTTGGGTCATCCCAATATTCATAAATACTTTGACCTTCCCACATGCCTGTGCCACTGGTTTGTTTTGGTCTTAAAGGGTATCTAGATTGTGCTGGAGGCTTGGTTGCTATAAGAGTCCGAGGGCTTTGTGATGTTGATGTTAATAGTGGTGGCGTATACTTTGTCTGAGGTAAACTTTTCTCTTTAGCGGAGGTGATGGGGAATGAAAATAGAGGGGCAATGATATTTTTGTACTTCCATCCTCGACTAGCACTAATACTTTTTTCATCACTAAACTGTTTTTTATGTGCATTACTAGTTTCCAAGATGTTTTTATAGTTTTCCAAATCTTTCTCAGAATAGTTGGTAGGTTGTTTTAAAAATAACTATTGAAATAAACCTGGCGTACCTTCATACCATTTATTATTTATATTAATATCATCACCATCAATAGTTACTACCGCATTTCCTATGACCATTCCACCTTTAGGTACTACCCGAATACCGTACCTGTCATCCATATCTTTAGTATCCGAACTCATTATTTTCAATAGATAGGGTTGAACTAAAGGACCTATCCCTTTTTCCTCTTCTAAACTTTCTTGTAATTTCTCCATACCAAGTTGCTGTATTTGCTCTAAGGGAGTAATCTCCTCTTCAACTTCAAATGTTTCCTCTTCTTGTTTAATAGGGAAAACACTCTTTTTTGGATAAGTGTGTAGCGGGGTTGATGTATGAGGTGTTGCTTCCGTTGTGGTAGACGCTTCTTTTTTAACCACTAATGGTAGCGGTGTAAAGGGTTCTTCTTTGATTGTGGGTAATTCTTTTTGATAAATTAGCTCTTGAAGAGGTTTGGTAATAGGTTTCAAACTCCTTTCTAAATCCTCCTGAGATGATTGGAGACCTCTCTTCAGACTTTTAAATTTTTCGCGAAGCGACTTTGAAGCTTTAATAAGCTCTTTCGTAGCTTTAGTATCCATGATGGAAATGATAGATTTCTATGTATGTGTCGGCACTATATATAGATAAATGTGTCCAAACCCTTCCGAAATCTGCCACTGTTTAAATCTCTTGTTTTATCTAAAGTTATAAATCCATGAGGCTCCTCCCAACAGATATTACACATCTGTTTAAATTTGTCAAATGAAATATTGGGTGAACTTACATGGTCACTGTATACGTGTCTTAAATTCAAATCATCCTGCTCGAAAAGCATGATAAAGTTGGCGTTATCGCGAATTAGGTGTTTAGGGATCCTAGCATAACTCTGACAAAGATAGAAGCAGTCTATCCATTTATGACGTCCCATACTGAAATATTTACGAATATTTTCCTGCTCATCCATTGAAATATCATCAAAAATTATAATAGAGTCTGGTTCAGCGTCATCAGGGTTGATTACCTGTTGAGTGGCATTTATTGTAAAAAACCCTATTTCTGGTACTAGTTTAAAAATCTTCTCCAAATATATATATTTCTCTTGTTGGAGTGATCTACTACAAATATATAAGTTTGCAAATCTCAATCCATTTGGTTGTAAAAGCAAACAAACCATAAGGATGGTTTTACCGGATCCTGAAGTCCCACAAATAAGTGCTCGTAAACTATCTGGCAGTAATGATCCATGTCGATTTACTTTCATATGTCCACAGTCCATTGAATTGGTCACTAGATTGCAAATAGGTAATTTTTCACTTTGCTTCTCTAAACGCATTTTTTTTTTTAATTAGGGGAGGAGGATGCTATATAAATACGTTCAGCTCTAAATGATCTATCATAATGAGAAGGAAAACTGTTGGAAGAGGTCTTATAAATTCAGTGATCAACAAACTCCCATTCGAAGTGCATATACCTGGTTACAGATTTTGTGGTCCTGGAACTAAATTACAAGAAAGATTAAAACGTGGAGATAGAGGTATTAATCCCTTGGACGAAGCCTGTCGACTTCATGACATTGCATATTCACGGCATAACGATCTAGAGTCAAGGCATAAGGCTGACCTCATACTCGCTGACAAAGCTTGGCAAAGAACAAAAGCTAGTGACGCATCACTTGGTGAGAAAGCAGCAGCTTGGGCCGTGACGAACGCAATGAAAGCTAAAGTGAAATTAGGTGGGGGGAAGAAAAAGGTAAAAACTATAAGAGATGTTATAAGTGCAGCACGTGTAAATTCACCTTTATCAATCAGTAACGCGTCAAGGAAAGCTTTAAGAAAGGCGAAAAAGTATGTAGGAAAGTCGAAAGTAACAAAAATACCAAGAGTTCTACCAGTACCCAGATCTGGTGGTATTCTACCATTTCTGGTACCTTTATTCGCTGGGCTTTCTGCGCTTGGAAGTTTAGCTGGTGGGGCGTCAGCTATAGCTAAGGCTGTTAAAGATACACAAGTTGCCAGGAACCGATTAGAAGAAATGAGAAGGCATAATAGAAAAATGGAGGCACAGCAAGTAGGTCAAGGACTTTATCTTAAACCTTACAAAAAAGGATATGGCCTGTTCTTTAAAAGAGATTGACTACTTCCTAATAGAGCACTAACAGATATAGAGTTGATGAAATTTGCTAAAGATATTCCACATTTTAGAGGTATATACATGCGTGATAGGTTGCCAAAGTTTCCTAAAACTGATGAATGTGCAATTGTAAATTTAGATTCTGTACACAACGCAGGAACTCATTGGGTTGCCTATATTAAAAAAAGAAATAGAGTCGATTACTTTGATCCGTTTGGCAATCTCAGACCACCATTGGAATTGTTATGTTACTTAAATGGTTGTGACATAATGTACAATAGAAAGAGATTTCAAGATTGGAATACACCTTACTGTGGACATTTATGTTTACAATTTCTATATAATAATGCATTTTAAAGAATAAAGGATTCAGTCATGTCTTATACGTTCACGTTAACTGGAACATCCAGCGTTCTTAGTGCTGATATTTTCCCCCCCAATTAATTTATCGGATGTTGGTGTTGGTGGCTATAGTGTTGGATTACTTAGCTTTCAATCTTACAACTCCATACCCAACGTTACTGAAAATGTAAACAACAAATTTTATTATGGCAATGAAGTGATCAGTTTACCTACAGGTACCTATGAAGTTGATGCCATAGCAAATTATATAAGATCGCATATATCATCTCCAAATTCGATAAAACTGAAGGGCAACTTAAATACATTACAAACAGAATTGATGTGCACCAAACCTGTATATTTCAACAGAGAGCATTCCATTGGTCCATTATTAGGATTTACTAAACAACAGGTGTTAAAGGAAAAGGTTAAACATAAGTCCAATGATATCGTTAATATTCATAGCGTAAATACAATTGCTGTAAACTGCAATATAGCTTCAGGTTCATACAGAAATGGAAAACCTGGACATACCATATATGAATTTTCCCCGACAGTCCCACCAGGTTATAAATTAGTTCAGGAGCCTACTCCAGTCATTTACTTTCCAATAAACGTTGAGATAATTGACAATATTACGCTGTCTCTTACAGATCAAGATAACAATATAGTAGATTTTCGCAAGGAAGTAATTACTATTCGATTACATTTGAAGAAAAATGGGTATTGACTTTCGAAAGTATAAAAGCAACTACGTTAGAAGTAAACCATATAGTATTGAACGTACATCTCGTAGTGTGTTAACACCTTCAAACGTTAGATTTCTTCAACAGCAGGTAGGGGTTTTAGTTAAGCAGAAATGGAAGAGATTTTAAATGTTAATGCTGGCGTGACCTTCGAGGAAAGGATAACCGATTTTGAGTACCACACTCACCAACCTTATACGCAATCGCTGAACAATTCTGATGAAATTATCATTGCTGTGCAACAGCAGGACATCTACACCGTTCCTTCCAAGAGTTATCTCTACATTCAAGGGCAACTGGTTAAAGAAGAGGCTACAACTATAGATCCAAGTGAATTGAGATTAGTAAGAAATGGATTTTTGTTTATGTTTGATGAAATCAAATATCAATTGAATGGTGTATTGATTGATCATGTGCGGAATCCTGGAACTGCTTGTACATTAAAAGGTTATGCATCTCTTAGCCCAGACAAGGCGTTAGGGTTAGAAATGAGTGGTTGGATGATGCCTAGTGAATATGTGAAATTAGCAGATGATAAAGGAAATTTTGATGCTTGCATTCCCTTAGATATCGTAATGGGTTTCTTTGAAGATTACAATCAAATAATTTTACAAGGAAGACATGAGTTAATTCTACATCGCAGCAGATCAGATAATGATAGTATTAGGGTTTTTGGGGATCATACCAATGTCAAGGCTTCCATTAAACTAAAATCTATACAATGGAAAATGCCCTATGTTAAAGTTTCCGACGAACAGAAGTTAAAGTTTTTAAATTTCGTCAACAAAGGAAAAACAGTTCACATGGCATTCCGATCATGGGACCTAATAGAATATCCTTCGCTACCTGCTACAAAAAAGCACACTTGGACAGTGAAAACTACAACAAATCTAGAAAAACCTCGATATGTCATAATTGCGTTTCAAACCAACAAAAAGAATAATATACAAACTGATATGTCAGAGTTTAATCATTGTAGTATATCAAATGTTAAATTGCACCTAAATTCAGAGGTTTATCCCTATGATGATCTTAACATTGACTTCTCAAATAATTATTTTTCAATTCTATATCACATGTATCAAAATTTTCAACATAGTTATTATGGAAAGGAAAATGAACCTATTTTAAGCAAAGAACAATTCAGAGATGAGGCTCCTATTATCGTAATTGATTGTTCTCGCCAGTCTGAGGCAATTAGATCATCTTCAGTAGATATTAGAATAGAGTTGGAAACGACAAATGAATTCACTGCTAATACCACAGCCTATGCTTTAATCTTGCATGATGCACTTGTAGAATATAATCCTCTGACAGGTTTGGTGAGAAGAATTTAAAGGAGTGGGGGCGATCTTATAGTAAAGTGTTGTATTGGAGATTCATTTAGTTTATCATCATCATGTGCGCAGTGGTAGACATTCAAGGCTATCAAGACAGTGGTGGCACATTTATTGTTAAGGAGCTAGCAATCGTGGATTTTGTTGGGCAAGAGAAACACTGGATATTCAAGTCGCCAACATACGGTAACCCACACTCGTCACCCAATAGATGGATTTACAAAAACCTCCATAATATCAGATGGGAGGACGGTGATGTGGACTTTTCTGAATTAGATGATATATTAAAAGAGGCTACAGCAAAGTATACCTTCCTATATGCCAAAGGAGATGAAAAATGTAAATTTATTGGTGATATAATTGGAAAAACTGTGTTCAACCTACAATATTTTGGCTGCCCTAAAATAAAAATCTTATCAACGTTTCAACGTATTGACAAGTGCAGCTATCATAGTGGCTCTAAATATAATTGCGCTCTACAGTTCGGAAAAATATTAGCCAATTGGATGCTTCAAAATTATTCAAAGGTGGACTTTGCAAATGCTAATGTACGGGAGAATACTTTTGATGGATTCATCAGGATAAGAAGTAATTGTGTTCAGTGCGTATATTGTGGACTGATAATGTTAGAAGAAGTAATCAAAGAACATAAATTGCATAATCAGAATTGTATTTGGTTAAAAAAAAATGGAATAAAATAATTTTTTAAATAATTGTTTATTTTTTTTACCCATTTTATTTACCTATATTATTTAAGGAAAAATGATAAAAACAAAAATTACAAAAGAAGTATTTATTAATACAATAAGCAGTCATATTATGAGATCACATTGTGATTATTTTTACAAACAATAGTGAAGAAAGATGTATACATCAAAGGATTAATAATGAAGCACAAATAATTATTTTGATTTCTACTTTTCTAAGGGTAAGTTAATATATTTTAACACATGAAAAAATCTATATTTTAATTATTTCACATACACATAATAATATTCAGTATTAACACTACAATAGTGAATAGATTTATATTTTTATGATAGAAAAAAAATGAAAACAGGAATACAAAATGATTAATGTTCAATTTAAACTAATAACATGCAAAACAAAACTTTTACTAATGCAAAATTTGGTTAAAACATAACAGTTTTATTCATTATAACCAATTGCTTTAGTATCTATCCCATTATTATCATCAATAATCCGTTTACTGTCAAACGGTGATAAAGATAATTTTTGTATTTCAACAGTGAACAGTTCATGTTGCTTTGATTGTATGCAGTTTACGACAGTTCTCATGGTAGTATTTTTTTTTAAGACATTCAACATAGTCTTTAAATTATTATTTTTTTTTTTTTACCTTTATTTTCATTTAGTTATTTATTTTTAAAACATTTTAGGAAGGAGATAGTGAATAAAATATAAATATAAATATTATAATTTTTTTTAATTTATAATATGCATAAAATTTGAATTATAAAATGTTATGTTACCCCAAACACCCAAATTACCTTTCTACTATTACCCAACACAATCAATAATAAACACATGGCTTTTATTGATCTTGCACAATTTTATAATAATAAGGCAACATGGTATTGGGTTTACAGAGTTTTGACAAATAATTTAACTCATTACTAATATCCGTAAAAAGGCTTTGAAGTTTGAAATATTCATTTCTCAGAAGAGTGATGGTAGTATGTTGAAAACTGAGAAGATCTTCCACCCAAGTTGCTTTTCCCTGGATAGAAATCATCTAATGAAAAATGAAATGATGTAATGAAAAATATATTAGCGCTGTTAAGATTGATTGAGTCTGGAGAAGCCTGTTTTTTCTTATCAAAGAATTCATCACAATATTGCTTGTTAGATTCCAAAGTTGACCAATCATCTACCTTAAGATAAATAATAACTTTTCTGGTTTTCAAAGCTATCAGAGGTACACCATCTTGAGACAGTCCAGTTATCAGAGTCTTAGAGTTGTGTCTGTTGAGAGGAAAACTTGTGGTTAAATGTAAACCAATTTCACTCGCTGCCATGATGCTGAATGCAACTGAACACTGTTTTGCACTGCTTTGAACTTCTTGAGTCTCAAAGATCCCCTCCACCAAGAATATCATTTAAATCACGTTCAATGCTATTGGATAGAAATGATATTCGGAAACATTCACATGTATCAGGTCCACACCACTGGTCAGGGTTTGACCAAACGCATTGTTTAAAATGTTTTTTTTTGTTTTTTTTTTTCTCAGGGTTCTGTACCGCGACCATTCTTGATCTATTGTACCCCCCCTGGTGCCTAAGATGAGCTAGCTCATCTATAGCACCCCCTCCAGGTTTAACTCCCTGAGAAATCTCAGGATCCTGGAAGGTTCTAGGGTAGGTATTTCCTCCTTCCCTATCTGGTAACAACCCAGACTACTAAATCTTCTTTGAATGACGGCATCACAGTCCGTGAGGAGGTGAATCGGAGTTTCCTCCGCCTCTCCACAGAATCTGCATATGCCGTCACCTACTAGGCCAAGCTTTCTCAGGTGACCCCTGAGTCTGCAATGCCCCGTAAGGAACCCCGTAAGAATACGGATCCTATTCTTACTCAGACTGATGAAGGCTTTCGATCTTTCCTGGTTATAACCGCCCAGACAGACCTTGGCCTGCCTCAGTCCCGGGATGGTGTTCCAGAGACGAGCTCTTTTAGCCACCTCCTCCTTCTTGATTTCTTCCAGAAATACTTGGTCACTGACTCCACAAAAGGGCTCTGGCCCAATAAGAGGAGACACAGCGCCTTCCTTTGCCAGGGCGTCAGCTGCCTCATTACCATCCACGCCGACATGTCCCGGCACCCAATGCAGGGTAACTTTATTGCTCCTGCCTAGTTCATTAAGTTTGCCTAGGCAATCCCATGCCATTTTAGAACTGAGTACGTAAGAGCTCAGTGCTTTAATGGCCGCCTGACTGTCGGATAGGATAACAATCTCCTGATTCCGATATCCCCGATCAAGGTTCAACTGAGCGCACCTTCCAATGGCGTAGATTTCCAATGGGAAGATGCTAGGAAACTTACCCATGGGTTCTGAGTGTTTGATTCTAGGCCCAAACACCCCTGCCCCGGTTCCTTCGAGGGTCTTAGACCCATCTGTGTACCACTTAATGGCATGCTTGCTAATACTGCCCAGGGCGGATCCATCGCTCCACTCTCCTTTCGTACTTAGCTTCGTAGAAAAGTTCCTAACGAAGCTATATTTCTTAGTCATGCTATCTCTAGGAAAGTCCCAGGGGAGGGAGCCTGCAGAAGGGGGCATTCGCCCCCCACCGCCCAGCCCACATCCCCCCATGCCCTCCCTAGAGATTCTGAGGAGGGCTCCCTTCGCCACTCGCTCCACCACTAGGTGGAGCGGTGTGAGATTGAGAATAACCTCAATCCCGGCTGTGGGGCACGTCCTCATAGCTCCCGTCGTGCATAGGCACGCAAGGCGCTGTACTTTGTGAAGAGTCTTCTTGACCTTCTCGAGCTTTGCTCTGCTGTACCACGCTACTGCGCCATAGGTGATAATAGGTCTCACCATCATAGTGTACATCCAAATAAGAATTCGAGGAGGGCATCCCCAGGACTTGCCCGCCACCCTCCTGCACACCATGAGAGCGCGAGTAGCTTTACTGGCAGTTATTTCAACATGCTATTCCACAGAAGCTTACTATCCAGAGTTACCCCAAGATATTTGACCTCCTTCTTCCACTCTAGATCAACTCCAGCTAACTGGATACTTTTCAGATGTGGAAGAGCCCTGCGCCTTGTAAAAGGAACTACCGTGGTTTTCGCTGGGTTAATACCCAACCCCACAGAAAGGCACCATCTATTAGTGATGTCAAGGCCCCTCTGTAGTATTTCACAGAGGGTATCCTCGAACTTACCTCTGGCAATTATGACGATATCATCGGCATACCCCTGACAGGAGATGTCGAGATCCGCCAGTTTGCGAGGAGTTCGTCTACTACCAAACTCCATATTAGGGGTGACAAAACACCCCCTTGAGGACAACCCCTGGTCGTACTGACCCTAATGGTTTCTTGGCCCACCATCGTCTCCACTGTTCGTGTGGACAACATCTCATTCACCCACCTCACCATGGTGCCGTCAACCCCCCTTTTAATTAGGGCCCTACTGACAGCCTCATGGGAGGTGTTGTCAAAGGCCCCTGCTATGTCAAGAAAGACACCGATGGCCGTCTCCTTGACATCTAGAGATTTCTGGATAGCACTCGTCAGCTCATACAGAGCGGTATCCGTTGATCTTCCCGCTCGGTATGCATGCTGTCGCGGGTGCAAAGGCACTCTCCCCAGAATCTCCGTTCTTATATAACTATCCAAGGCCTTCTCCATTGCCTTAAGAAAAAAGGACGTGAGGCAGATAGGCCTAAAGGATTTGGGCAGGGTGGAGTCCTTATTCCCTGCTTTCGGGATGAACACCACCCTTGCCCTTCTCCATGGTCCCGGTATGTACCCGAGTGCCAAACTGCTTCTAGTTATTCGAACCAGGTGTGGTAGGATCTCCCTTATGCCCTTCTGCATAAGGGCGGGAAGGACTCCATCCACCCCCGGTGACTTGTATGGCAAGAACGAGCCAATTGCCCATTCCAGCCTCGAAGGGGTACAGATGGCCTTGGCTACTTCCCAATCCACCCTGCCGGGCCTGCCCGGTTCCATTACTTCCAATACTTCCTCCCACGGTAAACTCCCCGGGAAGTGAGTATCCAGCAGGAGACGAGCCCTTTGCTCTCCATCTTGCGTATAGCTGCCATCAGGATTCCTGAGCGACATATGAACTCCCATGCCATGTTTGGCCATTGCTTTATGCAATCTGGCCGCCACCGGCAGGGAGTCAATCTCACCACAGAATTTCCTGAAGCTATTTCTCTTGGCTTTCCTTATCTCCTTGTTGTAGGTTGTCAGCTCCACGGTGTAGCTCTGCCAGTCTCCCGTGCGTTTTGCTCTATTATAGAGCCTTCGCACTCGAGACCTCAGCTTTGCCAAGTCCGTGCTCCACCAAGGAGCATCCCTACTACAATGTAACCTGCTAGTGGGGCAGCTATCCTCAAAGGCGCCTATAATCGCCCCATTAACCTCATCCAAATAATATTCCAGCTCCAGCCGGCACTGTGGAGCCTTCACAGCGCCTATGCGGCCAAGAGCACACCCTAAATTGGTTTTAAACTCATCCCAATTTGTTCGTCTGGGGTTCCTCCAAACAGTCTCCCCGTCGCCGAGCCCCTCTAGATCAAACATAATAATCCTATGGTCTGAAAGGGAGGGCTCGTTCGAGACTTTCCAGTTCCGAACGAATTGCCCGATACTCTGACTACCTATCGTAAGATCAAGAACTTCCCTCCTAACTCTAGTTACAAAGGTGGGCGCTGCCCCCACATTAAAAATATCTAGATTATACTGAAGGATAAATTCTAAGAGGTACTCACCTCTCCTGTTGTTGTTGCTGCTGCCCCATACCCTGTTGTGGGCGTTGGCATCACATCCGATGAGGAGTGGCAGCTTCCGCTCTTGACAGTACGCCACCAGCTCCTGCACCTCCGCTGGCGGTACATCAGCCCTGTCCCCAGCGAAGTAGCTGGATGCCACTACGACGGCGCGGTGATTGCCTCCATATTGCAGATGGGCCAAAATAGGCACTAAGTCCCGCGTCGTAAATTCTGAAAGACAAGTATAATTAATATTATTCCTGATCAGGATGCAGGCCCTAGGTTTATCACTTTTTGCATCCCAAATTACCTTGCCATCCTTACCTGACAGCCCGCAGATCTGTCCCCCGACTGTCCAGGGTTCTTGAATCAGCACCAGTCCTAGTAGCCGCTTGGTGAACAACCTTGCTATGTTGGCTGATGCCCCCTTAGCGTGGTGTAAGTTCACCTGGGCTACCCCGGTGCTCAGTCCCACAACCTGACTGTTCATGGAGGGGTGAGAGGAGGATCCCCCTCCTCTTCCAGGAGCATCTGCTCCTCCTTCTCCTCCTCTTCCTTCGAGAGGCTCACCCTGAGAGATGAGAGATCCACATCTCCCAGGCTCTCCCTTCGTTGGGCCTTCTCCGGGGAGCAATCCCGCGGTGTTACTTCATCTAGGGTGGAGGGCGAAGGAGCTTGATGCTCTTTCATGCCCGCCTCATCCTCGGACTTCCTAAGTCCTCTAACAGGGAGTTTACCAAAACGGTACCTGATCTGGTACCCCTCCCTCCTCAGTGCCTCGTACGATTGGCCGTCAATGCCGGCAGTCAGTACGAGGCCCGAGTTCTCCTCCTTACAGCTAAGGACTTTCCACGCCATCGTGTTCAGTCCTTCGTTCTGGGCAGTGACGATAGATAATATCTTCTCTATGCCCTTGCCTTCACTACGCGGGAAGAACGTCGTAATAGTGTGCATCCTCGGGATATCTTCTCCCGAGCATGCCATCAGCTCTACCCCCGTCCAGGTGCTCAAAGTCGATGCCTTTTGATGCACCCAGTCTGCAGTCTGTTGGTTTGTACAGTCCAGCCAAAGCATGCCTGGACGGAAATGAATTCCCTCGAAATGGAGCTTATGCTCCCATCCGAGGGATATTTCCTCTCCTAGCGCTTCTTCTAGTGCTGACAGCTCCTCAGCACTGAGCACCCTCTCCGGAAAACCCCTGGGCATCACGCCCACCCTTACCACCCGCACTGCACCAGCATAGCTGGGGCCAGACGGGCGAGGGATAGGGCGCCCAGCCGAGGAGGGCCGGGCAAGTGCAGCTGAATCGGAGGAAGTCACCCTCCTTCTCTTGACATCCTTCTTCTCGGGAGGTGTAATTTTATACACAAGAACTGCAGAAAACTAAATATAAAGATGTATATCTTGTAGAAAAAGTATTAAAACGTAAAAATAATAAGCTTTATGTAAAGTGGTTGGGCTTTAATAAAAAGCATTCTTGGATAAATGTACGTGATTTACTAAATTAAAGATGTTTTTTCTGTTAACTGAGTTTCTTCTGCATTCCTTCCTTCCTGAACCAGTTGAAACATGTTTCAAACAGACGTTGACATGTAATTATGGGTTAATAAGAAAAAAAACTTAATAAACACATGGCTTTTATTGATCTTGCACAATTTTATAATAATAAGGCAACATGGTATTGGGTTTACAGAGTTTTGACAAATAATTTAACTCATTACTAATATCCGTAAAGATGCTTTGAAGTTTGAAATATTCATTTCTCAGAAGAGTGATGGTAGTAGGTTGAAAACTGAGAAGATCTTCCACCCAAGTTGCTTTTCCCTGGATAGAAATCATCTTGTGGCTAGATGTAATGAAAAATATATTAGCGCTGTTAAGATTGATTGAGTCTGGAGAAGCCTGTTTTTTCTTATCAAAGAATTCATCACAATATTGCTTGTTAGATTCCAAAGTTGACCAGTCATCTACCTTAAGATAAATAATAACTTTTCTGGTTTTCAAAGCTATCAGCGGTACACCATCTTGAGACAGTCCAGTTATTAGAGTCTTAGAGTTGTGTCTGTTGAGAGGAAAACTTGTGGTTAAATGTAAACCAATTTCACTCGCTGCCATGATGCTGAATGCAACTGAACACTGTTTTGCACTGTTTTGAACTTCTTGAGTCTCAAAGATCCCCTCCACCAAGAATATCATTTAAATCACGTTCAATGCTATTGGATAGAAATGATATTCGGAAACATTCACATGTATCAGGTCCACACCACTGGTCAGGGTTTGACCAAACGCATTGTTTAAAATGTTTATTAGCGGCTCTTTCCACGAACTCTTTTGCATATTCTTCCATTCTTAGTAATTTTCGTTTTAAGTCTATATATTTTTGTGCCAATTCAAAATTATCTAAATCGATAGTGGATAACGTGGAAATAAATTTTTGATAACTGTCACTGGTTGTTATTTCCTTCCAAAGATCTGCCATCGTTGCACTACATAAATGAACTACATGAATGAAATAGTAAACCCTTTCTTTTAAAAAAAAAAAAATCTATTTCTTAGATTGTTACTTAAGGTACGTGAATGTGTGCAATAGTTGAAGCGTATATATATATATAAAACAGATGACATATATGTTTAAGAAAAAAAACAAACAGAAAAAAACAAAAAAACAAATACAATAGTGCTGGTGACCTCAAAGGGTAACGACTGGAGTATAAGACAGCTAAATGACAAATTTTGTATTTGATTACACAAATATTATTAAGTTTTATTTATAATATTTATTTATTTATTTATTTTTTATTAATATTATAATTACAAACTATAGAGAGCGTGGGCTATAGATGAACAGGGGGGCTAACGCTAGTGAGAGAGATGATGATATAGGGAATGTTGAGACAGCTATATACCCACTACACCACACTCCCCATCGCCTTAGCTACGGTGAGCTGAGGAAGGGCTGAAGAACACCCTCCTATCCAGCGAATTTTGTAGGCGGGGGACGAAGGGGTTGCGCCAGTTGTAACATTTATACCCTACTGTTGATTAATCTTGATTCTCCACTTGCGGAGCCAGAGTTTGAAGACAAGAGAGGTGGGTTTGAAGATGGCGAGTAGCCATGACAGGATCACTATTAGAGGAAAGGATATCCGTATCATCGGCGAAGGTGAAAGTTGGTAGTGTTGGGATGTAATAGGAGATCAGCCATGTATACTGTGAATATGGGACGCTAGCGAGGATGGGAAATATAGGAGAAAAGGAAGTGCCTTGGACAACCAGGAAATGGCGATCGGAGAGATATGATCTAAGGATGAGGTAGTATGTGGAGGGGAGGATGCCCTTGAGTTTCCACAATAAACCTGGATACCAAACCCGATCGAATCCCTGACAGATGTCAAGAAAAACTGCCGGGCAGTAATGTTTCCGCTCAAGGGAGGTAGCCTTTGATGTCTACAACTCTATGTGCCTGATGGATGGTAGAGTGACAGTTACGGAAGCCTAATTGGTTGTTAGGTATGAAGGAAAGTGGATTTATTAAAGTTGAGACTGGATAGTAGGAGTTTTCAAAAATGTTGCCAATTAACGGAAGTAAGCTGATAGGTCGATAGAAAGAAAGGGAATGGACAGGTTTATTAGGTTTAAGGATCATGCGGATAGAGGAAAATTTCCAGAGGGTAGGAAAGTGAGTCGTTCTAAGGATAGTGTTGTGCAGGTATGTAAGAAAAATGACAGCCTTGGGTGGGAGCTGAAAAGGATATGGGGGTGATTAGGTCATACCCAGGGCATTTTCTTTTGGGTAAATTTCGAATTACTAGCCTTACACCTTTTGGAGTAATAGGTATTGGCGGAGGAAAAAGTGAAAGTGGGATGTCGAGCTCTTTGGTGATGTTTTCGGAATGTACCATTCCGTTCTATAGCAGGATGGGGAGTAAAAAGTGGGGAGAGGCAGAGGGCAAAGCAATGGGCTTTCTCGTCATCGGATTTAGCCCATGTGCCATCAGTCTGTCGAAGTGGATGTGAAGATTTGTTAAATTTTAGTATTTTTCTGTTAGCGGCCCAGAGTGAATTGTCTTGCGTTGTAAGAGAAAGCGTATATGTGGAGTATTGGTCGTTATAGTGTTTATGTAATTGTCACTGAGTTGTCTAGTGAGTTGGTTAAATAACCTTTTGTCTGAGGAATAGCGAGTGCGATGCCACCGTGCCCTCGCACGTCGCTTCAGAGTAATAAGTAACCTAATATGTAGAGATAAACTATAGGGAATGGATGCTGTCCGGGAATGGTGTGTAGTCGTTGTGGCGGGCTATGTGTATGGCTATGTGTATGGTGTGTGTGTGTGATACTATGTTGTATAGACTTGGTTAGTAATTCGACGTTGTTGTCTACTTGTGCAGGTGCGTTTAAGTTGAGTTTTTGAGTTAAGTTGTCTCGGAACAAGTCCCAGTCTATATGGCCGTTTATGAGGGTTGGTCGAGGAGGGATTAATTTAGGGTGAAGATCAAGGGTTAGGATAACAGGGCTGTGGACGGAAGATAGATCGTGGAATGCAAAGGTATGTGTAGAAAGGGAAGTTATGCTTGAGCATATAAAGAAATCGAGGAGATCAGGACACTTGAGGGGAGAAGATGGCCAGTTCGGAAGGTGATAAGTAGGTATAGTTCGTTTGGGAGAGGGCCCTTAGGAGTTGTCTGCCACGTGGATTAGCCATTTGGCTGCCCCTTACCACCGCATATAAAGCGAGGACCGAGGAAGTAAAGGAGAGAAAATCATTATGATGGATAGTATGGTTTGGCGGGCTATTGTATAGTAGAAGGGTTCCGCAAGTAGAGATATCACGGTTGGCTGGAGATAAGAAGTTGGAATGAAGGGTATTAGGAAGTGTGATAAGGAATTGCGGATGAGTATTGCGGATCCACGTGTGCTGTTCCGTCAGGATGGTGCGTCTTATAAGTTGTATAATTGGGGATATGAAATCGAGTTCTGTCAGTGAAGTGAGCCTCAGTTATTATGGCTACGTCTATGCGATTGTCATGTAGAAATATTTCCAGTTCACGGATATATTAGTTCAGTCCGTTCGCATTCCAGAGGAGTATGGAGAGGGAGTGTAAATTAAGAGGCATTAAGGTACGCAACTGGGAAGAAGGTGTTAACCACTGAAGTGAGGAGGGTTATCAGGGGCGTGATAAGGGATTTAAAATCGGATAGGAATGAATTCAGTAGCGCGACGATATCGCCGGGTAAAGAAGGAATGGGTGGTGGAGGACAATTTCGTTGGGCCGAAGGACCCGCATCCATCTGCGCAGAAGTTACATTCTTGTCTAATGGATGACTAGGTTTTAGTGATGGAAAGTTATTTTTGTTAAGGTGAGGCGAATAGTTGGTAGACTCAGCTCTTCTTTGCGCAGAGGGATGCTCATAGACTGATGTTCTTCTGGTTCGCTGCAGTTCGCGATGAACGATGCAGCCTCTGTAGGAAGCGACGTGGTCATCATTACATAGAACGCATTTGCCTGGTGTATTTGATGGTTAGGTACAATCTGATGATAGGTGGTCACCAGCGCATTTGACGCATTTCGGTTTGTGCTGGCAGTAGGAGCGTGTGTACCCATACTCTTGTGGGTTGTAGAACACTCTTATATCACTATGTAGAGCGTAAAAAACGGCACAAAACAGTTATAGTTACAATATAAAAAAGTACAAAACACAAAATATTTGAGAAATAGTGAGAACGAAAAGGACACTAGTGTCACTATGACTGCACAAGGTGTACTATCCTTATTTTAATCGCTCTTTATCATTTCAATTCAACGCCTTAAGGTACTCCGCCTGTGCCAAGATTGGACAAGCAGAAAGAAGGTGGTGGATCGTCTCTGGGGCAGAGTGGCATAATCTGCACTTGCAGGACACAATCTGACATCCAGGATACTGACATTTCCTATAATAGTGCGCATATAATATCTGGTAGCCAACACCTGATCCTGAATAGCAATTAGGATCTTCTCAGTTTCTGGGTAAAGTTGCCCACGGGTAAGCCACATTACTGACGCCTCTTTGTCTATGCTGTTGCTATCCAGTAGTGAGGAGGATTGCCATGCCAGATGTAAGGTCTTCGCATGCCATGCTTCGGCCATGTCGGTGGTAGAGTCCTGAACTTCCTGCGCCCAAGACGACGCCCTGTGTAAATCTAAAGCGTATACCCCTTATCGGCTGCCATTACTGCACCGATCAGAGTCTCGGTGGGTAAAAAAATAAGCTCTCATTCGGGCAACCTGTGTATCTTGAAGGCCCGCGATACTGACTATGCCATATTCCGTGGAGGCAACTCGATTCTTTCAATAGCAGACCTGGGGTGGTGTTTATTTTGCGTGGTAAGCGCCGTTCTAATAGAACGCTGCAGCGTGCCCAATTCTGTGGCCGACCACTTTATCACCCCGAACGTATATGATAAACCCGGAACGCAGTACGAGTTGATAGCCCGGGTCAAATTGCCACTTCGAAGACCTGTCTCAACTGTCAAGTGAAGACGCTTTTTAAACTTGTCAATCACAAGCTGCTTAACCACTTTGTGTTCTATTACTCTCGCTTGCTATATCCCGAGGTATTTGTATATTTCTGTTTCCCTATGAGCTATATATGTATATTCGAATTCCCTTTGCTCATCGATCTGATTAGGAGTGGGTGTTATTTTGCCGCGTAGGATCGTTTGAGTGCGACACTCATCAAGTCCGTACGTGATAGAGATGTCTACGGAAAACTTACTAACCAGATCCAGGCGGACTTTGAGTCGGTCTTTGCGACCGGCGTACACCTTCAGATCATCCATGTACAACAAGTGTGATAACTTATGTTCGGACGTAGCCGTAGCCGGAGGAATCAAGCAATCGAGATAGTGGGTTAACCGCGAGGACAAATCAGAGTGGGCTCAATGCGACGCCCTGAAAGATACCCCTCCTGACCGGTATGGACTTAGGCCGCAAAGCGGTCGCTCCTTGCGGTCTAATCAAGCATGTGGGCGAGCTCCCATCGCTGCACGAAGAAGCTTACTGTACTCGTGGGCACCCCGTAAGTCTTGAGGCTATCTATTAGCCAGGTATGTGGCACCGAGTTATAGGCTTTCTGATAGTCAATGTATGCCATGTACAGATTTCGTTTCATTCTGTTAGCTTGTTCCATAACAACAGAGTCAACCGTCAGAAGTTCTTTACACCCGTAAGTGCCTACCGCACAATCTTTTTGTGCGTCCGATATGATGTTCTGGCTATCAGCATGATCATAGATTCTGTCAGCCAGGCACGTGGTGAGTACGTTATAAATGGTGCACAGACAAGTGCTAGGTCTATAATGCCCTGGGTCTCTGCCCCCTTATATTTCAGGTAGGTCAGTCATGAATAGCGGCATGGATTCCGGCCTGCGAACAATATTACCCAACCAAGCGGCTAAACTATTAGAGAAGGAGGCCGCACTGTATATGTGTCAGTGTTCAATTTAAAGACTTGTTGGCTCTAGTACAGTTTGTTATTGTTCTGTTGTTTTTGTTGACGTCATTATTGTCATACTGATGTCATATATACTCATTGTGTTTACATCAACTTAGAAAGTAGAACATCCCCATAGAGATATGTTTGTCTTCTTTAAACAAAGAATTCAAAAAAAATAAAATAATATAGAAAAAGTTTTCTCTCATCATGAAAGTGAATGGATTTTTTTTATAATATAAAAGACAAGTAGGTTTTAAAATATTCTTAAAGGCTATAAAAAAAATCAAAAAATAAGCTGGTATTATTTGTTTTTCAAACTTCAGGAATTTATTTAATAGGCTTTAATTGTTTGTTTGTTTTTTTCTTTTGCTGGTTAAATTTGGGTCTGGGAGAACCTTCTAAAGTTTTTAAACGAAATTTTATTTCAAAGGTACGCTTATCTCATAGAAAATTATCAGATGAACAGCTTCAACAAAATAACAAAAAAAAAAAAAATGCTGGTATGGAAATCTCACTCACACATGACTTTTCCTAACTGTAATTTTTACAATTCTAAATTGATAAATATAATATTAATAAAAATATTATTCTAACGTTATATAATATTTTTCTAATGTTACATTGTATAAGTGATAGAAGAGTATATTGTTACTGAAGAGTGCTTTAGAGGGAAGTTTAACGATACAGCTACCCCCCCCCCAGAACCTCAAGGTAAAGTCATTCTGTTGACGAATGAAAGCTTGCGGCCAGAAGCAAAGTGGTAATTAAACGGAATATCAAGTTTGAGTTTCCTGCATTGTCATAAACACAAACCATGGTTCGCAACAAAACATTTTCTGCACATATATACAGGGGATAAAAACATGTATTTGCGGTGAAAACTCAATTTCGAAATTTAACACGATCGCAGTACTTCCTGTTTACTAGCAGTAAGAGAAAATAACAAATACAATGGATTTCAGGCTATGCCGGAAGCGAGCAAGCCTCCGTTGTTATAATTGAAAGCAAAAGTAAGAAACATATATGGACTTGACGTGAATATTTAAATCAAAGCTAATGTTTTTAATAATATATTATAGGTATTGTGGAAAATATTGTATTATAAGAAATCGTACAATTAAATTAACCTCTAAATGTCCTTGATAAAATCACAAAGTCCTCCACCAATATAAAGTGGCTTTTGTCAAGGTAATATTGTGGTTATTAGTTTAAAAACCTTTAATTGGTAAAATAGTTACATTAGTGTCAATCCAGAAACATTCTCTTCATATATATGTGCTATTAATGTAATTTGCTTCCTGAATAATAATATAAACATTAAAATTACATTGTATTTCTTTTCAAGCACGGCCGTAGAGACATTACTTTTTTAGACATTACTTTTTAGACATAGTAATATTATTACTTTTCAAGACACGGCTAGGTTAACAACGCTCGTAGATAAATTCAAATTTGCTGCCTTTAAAGAATTTTTTTTAATTAAACAAAAATGTTAAACGTTTATTTGAAACATTTCTCGGAAAAAATTCATTTAAGGGGGTTTTTGGAGTTGGGGGTGGGGTGTTAAGTTTGCCACTAAAGTGCTATTTTAGTTTACTACACAATCCTATCATCTTAATATTTTTAATTACAATGAAATGAGATGCTAGAATTTCGAGTCTGAAGAAAATCGATTGACCACAAATGCGTTTTTACTGTTTTTTGTTGTTGTTTTTTTTAAGTTTTTCGCCAAGTTCTCTATAATAACACCGACAGAAATAAATTTGGTGTACTAACTATGAATATAAGAGATTATCACTTCTTGAAACGTTTCCTGAGAAATTTATTTAAAAAAGTTTATGCTTTTCTCTAAAAAAGTCCATTTATTAAGTTCAGAGTCTCAACTGACAAACAGACATTTAGTGAACATTATAATTGTTGTGGTCGCGCAGAGCTGGAGAGCATCAGAGACATTTTCCATGATAGCCTGCTTCATTTTGTGGTCATCGACCGGTTTTGGGCGTTCGCCCAGCTTCAGCATGCGTTTGTCAGACAGTGTGATAGCACAGACTTGCACAGAGCAAGTGTGTAAACTGAATTTGCTCTGTGCAAATCTGTGTTATCCTGACACTGTTTGACAAACGCATGCTGAAGATGGGCGAACGCCCAAAACCGGTTGATTACCACAAAATGAAGCAGGCTATCACGGAAAATGTCTGATGAAATTATAAGATTGAAGAAAACTGGTCAATTACAACTCTGTAAACTGCAGTAAGAGAAAGTCGTGTGAGTGTTTCACACCAAATTTGTTTATTTGTTGAAGTATATTCATTGAAAACTGCTCTTTTTTATAATTAAATCACACATAAATTTCTGGAATATAATTGTTACGAATAGATGTGTAAGTATCAGAATTATAAAAACTCTTTTATGTTCACATGTATTTAGAAGTGGAAGGTGTCAGCCTTTCTATGTCTATATGTACAATATATAATATACAAAGATATTAAATACTTTTACCAACAAATGGAAGATAGGAACAATTCATATACGATATATACTGTATATACATACACAGTAAAGTGTTTGTTAAGCATACGGTATAGTGTGTGCATGTGTATATAAAGATGAAGGCCGAACTTTAAAGGAGAACTTTACAAAAAATAAATAAATAAATGAAAAATTTAAAAAAAAAGAAAAACAAGTTTCGTTGTTATGTAGCTGTTGGCTCTAGTTGGTGGAGATACCTGTGTGACTGTTGGTTCTTCTCATGAGGGCATTTCAAACTCGCCAAAGTCTAGCGCGTGGTGTGCGCTTAGTCATAAACCGGACTTGAATGTCTGCCTGTCCTATGTAATTATATATACTAACTAGGTCTCAATCTTACAACATATATATATGTATATATAAGTTACATTGTAGTTATTATTGCAATTCTCTCTATTTATCGATTGTACACCTACCATTCTTAGAAGCTGATAACAACAGCACACACATACTTCCATTTCTTACACACACATTCCACTTCATTATGATAGTATTAAATATAAAATGATTAAGATTTATGACTCTCTCTCTTCTCATTGAACATTCATTGAAGTAGTAGCGCTCTTATAATAACACCTTAACTCAAGTGTATATTGTTGTTCTGTTGTGTAAATAAATATTGTGGTTTTTAAAAAGTGAATTGCAAAATACCAACATATAACTTATATATATATATATACTCGTGTATATATATATATATCCCTTATATATCCCTATGTATATATATATCCCTTAAACTTAGAAAAAATATTTATATAAAATTATATATTTTTATAAATATTAATTTATATAAAAATCTTAAAATAGATAACTTTATATATATTACACGCTATTTATTTTTACTTTTCTAGCATATATTGTTTAACTTTTTTTATTTGCTTCCTTATCTCCATTTATTAAATTTTATACAGTGGGCTTTTATGTAACTTCGTTGTATTAAATAAATAGCTAAAAAAAAAAAAAAAAAAAACTGTTGTGAAACACTCATACGACTTTCTCTTAGTGTACTGAAGTACAATACTGCACATTGGCATGGTTTAAGAAGACCAAGGTAGCAATCAGTCAAGAGGACTCTTGACAAGATACAGCGGCTCACATGCTCTTGACAAGATACATGCGAGAGCTATGCGGACTTGCCCACAGCCGGGATTGAGGTTATCTTCAATCTGACATCAGGGCGGCAAAGGGAGCTCTTCTCAGGATCTCTAGGGGTGGGTATGTTGGCAGTAATCCCCTGTAACAATCTACAAAAAAAGGTACTATTTAATAAAATATATGAGGTCCCCTGAGTACGAAAAAATCCCATCTGTTCAATAATTTTTATTGAATTAGGTTGCTGATAGATTTTTGACAAATCTTATTTCCAATTTGTCGCCGCCGATACTTAGTTATAATCATATTATTATTGTTAATATCAGATTTGAAAGCAATGCGATTTTTCGTTTTTTAATTAAATTGATTGGAAACGAATAAAAGACTGAAAAAGGGATGACAGGGGGAGTGCTGTGTATGACTGAGAGACCCATTTATAGATCTCATTTTTACTTTCTCGAACTACTGCAG
Organism: Triatoma infestans; assembly: GCA_011037195.1. NCBI lineage: Eukaryota > Metazoa > Arthropoda > Insecta > Hemiptera > Reduviidae > Triatoma > Triatoma infestans. The sequence continues at coordinate 48,021 of JAAEAF010013720.1, forward strand.
CAGCAAGTATTTTGATCTTGTGAAATTTTCGACATAGAATTTTCAACGGGGAAACAGGTTTTGGAGGATCACCGAGTATGAAAAGATGTTTTTCACGAATGATATATATATATATATATATAGAGAGAGAGAGAGAGAGAGAGAATAAAAGTTTGAAGAAACTCGATTAACCAGAAATGTAACATTGCACTTGGGTGGCTGGGTTTTTTCATAATTTTCTCGAATACAGTTCAATGGATATCCTTAAAACTTTGAATGCTAACTGACATTTATGACCAAGATAAATTTTTATCTGGAACTTTTTTGTTTCAAAAGTTGATTTTGGAGGTTCTGCGATGTCAATGATGTTAGATTACAAATGCTGTTATGGGATTAGATCAAGACGCTATCTTCTATGCAGAATTAATCAATTCCACTTCTACTGCCAACATGCTGCCCATCACCTCTATATTTATGTTAAGAACAATTACAACTTTAGTAAAATTTGTAAATTTAATAATTATTTTTTATTAATGTGATAGAAAGTCCGTGTGAATATATCACAGTAGATTTTGACGTATTCCGGGATACCTCAAAGCATCTTTGTTGCTCAGGGGAAACCTCAATAATGAAATTTACTACGATTGCAATACTTCCTGATGTGGATTGAAGTTAATAAAAATAGGTCAGAAAAATGGGAAAATTTTACTTTAAACATTACTGAAATGGAAGCAAAACAAATTTCTTTGAAAGAAATATAAAATCCAAATACAGTATTTTAAAAGCCTGCAAAATGTTGGTAATGCCAAATATATAATTAAATGATCTCTACTGCGCGAGGAAGAACAGCTTTAGATTCCATGGATAAGAAAGTGTTTGGACATTTTGTTTTTTGTTTTGCTATGTTTTTACAAGAAACAATAAAGATTGCAATATTAACTTTAGAATTTTTTTTTTAACTGCCTACCAGAAAGAATCTTACAATTGTTTTCATTAATGAACAATTAACAAAAAATGTTAACGTCTTTTTTTCTGTTTAAATACACTTGAATGTTAAATAGTTGTTTATCAAACAGTGAGAAATGTAATGCTTTTTTACATTCGAGTTCAAGTATTGACCAAACGAGAGCAGGGAATGTGGCAAGTGAAAGAGAGTGTAAAAATACTTGACTCACGTGTTGAATATTAATTGTTTCTGCAATCTATTCAATTGGTTCTTAATTTATTTGAATACAAAAAAATGTGAAAAGTATAAATACTGAGTATGTATTTTTATTCAAGTTAAATACTCCCTTTTTCTACATTGGTTTTCTACTCCCTGCTTCGTTGGTATAACCTCAAATCTGCTTTATGTGGGGTTTGTTTAATCTTGTTTTCTCGTACTGCCACTAGATGTCGAGCTAGTTAGAATGGAATCTTATTTGTTGTGGTGGTTGGTTCCGCAGAGCTGGAAAGCATCAGAGACCTTTTCCGTGGTAGCCTGCTTCATTTTGTGGTCATCGACCGGTTTCGGGCGTTCGCCCATCTTTAGGATGCGTTTTTCAGACGGTGTGACAACACAGACTTGCACAGAGCAAACTCAGTTTACACACTCCCTGCTCTCGTTTTTTTAAACAATTTTTAACAATTTTCAATTAACAATTGAATTCAATTAACAATTTTTTTTTTTTCAGCTACCTCTTACTTCAATTGTTAGAATTCTAATTGGTCAATTTTCTTCCTAATTTACTTTACTACAATAATATTAATTGCTGGTTTGTTCCACCAGGAGAACCATTACACTGTACTGATTAGCATTTTAAAGAAAAACTTAAACCTGCAGCTTTCTTACAATCATTCATAAAACCAATTTTCCTGGGAAAATGTTGCCAATAAAAATGAAGGCTGATGTGTGTGTGTGTGTAGATAATGCATGAAATTCAAATAAAATCGTTTGAGCTGATTTCCGGAAAACCATGAAAAAATAAAACAACCTGGGCAATCGCGCTTCCGGTGGGTGGATTATTACCAGTACTCAGATGCGGTTGGGTATCTTAACATAATACCAAGTTAGAACATCCAGCGATTTTATTTTGGTTTTATTTTGTTCACATATACATACATACACGCACACAGAGATAACATCCATAGATACTTCTCTAAAACAAAACAATTTACACAATAAAAAATAATTAATACTATCTTATTAAGGTCATCAGAAGTATTAAGGTAAACCCGAATGGTACGATCTTTGAACGATCCATTCAGTATTTGGCGTATGCGGATGACGTCATATTAGTTGGAAGGACTTTTAGAGCTTTGGAGGAGAGCTATGAGCAGTTAGAAAAAGAGGCAAAGTCCGTTGGCTTACGAGTAAACTGTGACAAAACCAAGTACATGTTAGCTTCAAGGTTTGACAGCAGAATATGTCGGTTAAGTTATGTGAACATCAACGGAAATAAGTTTGAAAATGTTAAAACATTTAAATATTTGGGAGCCATATTCACAAAGCAGCGGGATGTGAAAAGTGAAATTCAAGAGAGGTTGGCTGCAGGTAGCAGATGCTTCTTTGCATTGAGCCGGATAATGAAGTCAAAGTCCATTTCACGTAAGAACAAACTCCATATCTATAAAGTTATTATTCGGCCGGTTGTAATTTATGGATCAGAGACATGGCTGCTGAACCGGAGCGATAGTAACATGCTAAGGGTTTGGGAGAGGAAGATTTTAAGAAAAATATTTGGCCCTAACCTGAAGAACGGAGTTTGGAGCATTAGGAAAAACAGGGAGCTCAGTGAGCTTTATGCGTCGCCAGACATAGTAGCTGAAATTAAAGGGAAAAGACTTGACTGGCTGGGACATGTAGAGCGCATGGATAGGAATAGTACTACAAGTAAGTTGTACAGAAATAAACCTGAAGGAAGAAGAAAGGTCGGTAAACCGAGGAGAAGGTGGATTGAGGAAGTGGAAGAAGATATTGCCAAGCTGGGCATAACACGATGGAGGTATAAGGCAAAAGAGAGAGAAGACTGGAGGAAAATTACTAAGGAAGCCAGGGCCCTACAAGGGCTGTAGAGCTATTAAAAAAAAAAAAAAAGTTATCTAAACAAAAAGTTCATATAGAACTGAGTCACAACTCTATTTGGAAAGGCGCACAAAGCTATGTAATTGATATGTTCTAACACCGTAAAATAACATATGAAATTGTTTTTCAATCATTTAAATGTTATTTTGAAGGCACTGGGAAGGATAATACAAACAATACAAATCGATAAATTAACTGCTTAAATAAATACTTGGGTAGCTGTTATTTAAAATCTAAATATTAACACAACCATCTGTTTTAAAATAAATCATTTTTTGTTTTGACCAGATTCTTTTGTTGCACAATCATGGTTTGTTTTAATTGTTATTTCTTTCAATTTTTTAAAAGTGAGAAGTTGCTTTTAAATTTGTTTCATATCAATTCACATATTATTCAAGTCTTCATATTCATATATTTCAAGTTTACGTGTGCACGGTACGCAGAATGACCAGTTTATGCATATAAAAGTACTTTGTAGTTGAAGTAGTTTGCAATTCTCTCATCTATTGCCAAGGTTACCATCTTTAACAGTGTAGTTGACTCTGAACTGTGATGCTATTTAGTAGTTAATCTAGAACTACCGGTATGTGTTATGAATATCAAATAGTTATCATCTTTAATTTTGCTCTTAACACCTCACCCTCAACAAGCCAGACTTACAAGTTATAAAATAGAGCAAATTGTCTATCATAAATTGAGGATATTACCAAATTGCTTTGTTTATTAAAGTGAATATACATTTTTTTTTCCATTTTTTGCGGTTTTCTTAGTAATAGTTCGAACAATTTTCCATTGTTGTTGTGGTGGTCGGTTCCCCAGAGCTCGAAAGCATCAGAGACATATTTTCCGTGATAGCCTGCTTCATTTTGTGGTCATCGACCGGTTTCGGAATTAGTTTTCCATTCTGTCAACCCACACATCACTTTTATTTGAAATATTTTTCATCTGGTATTTTTCATCTAGCGTAGCATGCACATTCATTTGGTTCCTATATAATATGAATAAAATGAATATGCATGCTACGACGGATAAAATATTCATGAATGACTATATATTCATGAATGAAATATTTTTCACAGGAAAATAAAGTTATTTAAAGTCGAGAAGAGCTGGCTATGTTAAGCTTCCTTCTAGTGCCTCTTCAATAAAATGTATGGTTGTCCATCTACGTAATATTTAGGTGCATTACAAGCATTACTAGATTTGCAAATTTGAAGAAAATCTATTAACTAGCATTGCGTCTTTACAGATTATGTTTCTGAATTTCTCTTTTAAATTTTTTTCAAAAGTACTCAATAGGTTTTCTTTAAACCTGAGATGAGATGCTAACCGCCGCAGATATTAACCTATTCACTATTATTTGAAACACTTTTCCACAAAAATAGATTTTGGTGGCTGGAAGTGTTAAGTTACGTTAGAAACTTAACGTCTCTAACGTAATTATGCAACTGGCTAGTATTTTTAGAAAAGCTATATTATGGTGGCACTACCAAGCGGGCTGCAAGGTGGAAACAATCACCTACCTCAATCAGCAGCTAACTAAACCTTTAAAGAACATTTTGTCAAATTTATAATTGTATTAACTGCACTAAGAGGAAAATTTTTTTCTTTTTAAATTACGATATATATATATTGAATATGTGGATGGGTCCACATGGGTTCAAACCAACAAGTGTGAGTGTAACAGAAGTATTGCGTTGAACTGAACTCTCTACACGAACTTGGTGAATTTGCAATGACGATTGATGAAAATCCGAAACCGATCAGGAACAAAAAGAATATGCATGCTAAAACGGATAAAGCACCAGATATATATATATGGAGCCAAATGGTTTGAGGGAGTATTTTTCTCACATACCGTGAAACTTCCCTATGTTTCTAGAGACGGATATTCTGTCGCAGAACCTCATTCAAGTCCAACCAGCGCGTCCTCGTCGCGGCACTGGAAACATCTGCGCTCCACTTTTGTGGAAGCGTGGATAGCCAAGCTGGTGGGCGAACGCAGAGGGTATCCTTCGGGCTATTTGGGAACTTAGCACTCCACGTACTTCAGCTACAATTACAGACCAACAAGTGCGGCGGTGCCCCGTCAGGAGTGTGAGTTGGTAGAAACTTTTCTGCCCTCTGTTTGGGTTGCCATAATTTATATGCGGCCTGACTCTCTTGCAGGAATTCTTTTGCTGCGGAGCCTCTGTGAGGGTTCATGCTGCATCACTTACACCTAAACGCCTTAACATCGTACACCCACACAATTACATTCCTACACGCCAGTGGCACGTGCTGGTGGCACCCACATGTTTGCCGTGTGTGGATACCTGTGTCGTGGGAAAGGGAAGTCCTGGTTGAGGACGCAGGTTATCGCTGGAGGCAAGTTCCCTCGGCGTGCCTTGCAGTCCAACACACCACTTCGGTTCCTGATTCCACTAAACAGGCGGCCAGAGCCTAACCCAGCTCTGGTCAATCGGCCAGCGTAAAGAACGCATGGGTGAGTTCCCGGGTATTGTGGGCCTTGGCTTGCAATCCCTGGGCGCTATATCTCTAGGGTAGCTCTGGCGCTTCTTGGAAGCGAATTGTGAGGCTCCGTAGAGGGTGGAGAGCTCTGGAGATGAATTTTTAATTTTATTTATTATATGTTTTTAACTTTAAATTCGTCAACCAGGGGCCCCTTAGAGATGGGGGTAATTCCTCTGTACATCCAGAGTTGGGAGACGAGGGCCTGGATGCACTAATGGGTGGGAATCTGGAAAAATATCCAGAGGCAGGGAAGGCTTGCTTCTGAAGGAGAACGTGTCAGGAGGAGCCGCGGAGGACTTGTTCCCCTGCGGCGATTTCTGAAACGTGGTCAAAGGAAAAAGGAGAGATAGTAAGGCAGGTATTTTTATTTTCATCTATTTATTTATTTATTTTTATTATTTATTTATTTATATTTATTTATTTATTATTATTATTTATTTATTTATTTTTGTTCCTCCCTGCTATCAAATATGTCAGAAGTTCCATTTCTTACATTAGTTGACTTATCACTACGATTGACAGGGTAGAAATGGTTCAGGTTAACTTGCAGCATAGCAAAGATGCAACGGCTAATTTGTGCCGCTCTATTGCTGGGTTGCATCTTAAATTTATATTTATCCAAGAACCCTATGCTTATAAAGGATAGGTTCGAGGCTTGAGTGCGGTCAATGGCAGGCTGTTTGTTGCGGATGGCGGGGACACTCCTAAAGCATGTACGTATTTGCGTTAGTAGAGATGTCGGCGCCTTCTGCTCAGACAGTTTTGCTCTAGAGATCTGGTGGCGGTGAGGGTTGCTCTAGAGATTGGTGGCCGATGTCTTGATGTGGTGGAGGCCTCGGCCTATTTCCCCTATGATCATCCCTCTCCTGCTCCGCAGGAATTAGTAGTGTGGTACGGTTTACGGAGTCCAGCAACCCAGCTATAATTATAGGTTGTGATGCAAATGCACATCATGTTGTCTGGGGTCGACATCAATATTAGAGGTCGTGCTGTCATGGACTTCTTGATGGGTACTGAGCTGGATGTTGTAAACAGGGGTTCTGAACCCACTTTAGTAACCAGGATTCGAATACAAGTTATTGATATTACTCTTGCTTCTAGGAATATTAGTAAACTGATTAGTGATTGGAGGGTAAGTTCGGAAGCTGTTATTTCTGATCACAGGATTATTAGGTTTAGTCTGGGGATTGATCCAATCACCGATAGAAACCAGAAGGGCGGATTGGAATTCTTATTCTATACTTCTATGAGAAAGAATGATTATCCAGTCAAGGGTTCTTGGTGATATTACTGAACTGGAAAGAGAGGCTGGTATTCTAAATGAACACATTATCTTCATTCGAAGAGACCTGTCCTCCCAAGTTGGTTAGTGGAGTAGGAACCCCTGGCGGTCATCTTCGTTAGAAACGCTAAGAAGACAAGTTAGGGCTCTTACAGGAAGGCTGTCCTACCGATTCTTCGGAATCATGGGATAGTTACAATAGTCTTAAAAAAGCATATAAATATGCTTTAAGGAAAGCTAAGAGAAAGTCTTGGAGATCGTTTTACGAGGATCTAAATTCGACTCAAGAGACATCTAGGCTGGTACGGATTCCTGGTAAGGATAAGGACTGTCAGTTGGGTACTTTAAGATATCCTGATGGTTCCTTTACAGGTGGAGAAATGGAGACATTACAGCTCTTGCTTAATAGCCATATCCCGTATAACATAAACATAAACAGCAATGCTTCGCCTGCTGTTGGTGGAAGGAAGCTAGAACCTAGGGACCTTGCTATCATGGACGAGGAAGTTACTACGGATAGAGTGGTTTGGGCAGTGCAAAGTTTCTCACCATTTCCAAAGTTACTCACCTTGGACTTGATGGAGTTTATCCCCGTCAGCTACAAAATGGTGGAGATGTACTGATGAAGGTGTTGATAAGGATTTTTAAAGGTTGTTCAAAGTTTGGTTATGTGCCATCATTTCGAAGGGAAGTTAGGGTGGTCTTTATTCCTAAACCAGGAAGAAGTGACCCTAAGGCATTTAGACCTATAAGTCTTATGAAAGGTTGGTGGATAGGTATATTACTGATAGTCCTTTGAAAGATCATCCACTCCATCCAGTATGCTTATACAGTAGGAAAATCGACAGAGACTGCTTTGCATTGTCTGGTCGGTAGGATAGAATCTGCTATAGAGACAAAGGAATATGCTTTAGGGTGCTTCTTTGATGTTGAAGGGGCATTTGACAGAGTATCGTTTGATGCTCTTGAAGATTCCCTAGTTCGGAAAGGAATACAACCAGTTTTAATTAACTGGATAGGTATTTATTTAAGGAGTAGAGCTATACAAGCTTCTATAGGTATCGCACTGTGGTTGTGGGAGCGGGGAGAGGTTGTCCTCAAGGTGGTTGTCTCTCACTAAAGCTATGGTGTGCTGTCATGGATGAATGTTAACCAGGTTGAATTCATCAGGATTCTATTACAGGCATAGCCGATGATGGTGTCATTTTATTGATGGGGTCATGTCTGAATAATGTCTCAGACTTAATGAAAATGCCCTCAACATGGTATATGATTGGATCAGGATAAGGGTGTTTCAATTAATCCCAGTAAGACTCAGGTGATTCTATTTACTATGTTACGTATGGCAGTATGGTGGGCAGAGGAAGGTAATGAGAAGGTTAGGATGTGAATTAGTGAGGCTAGTTTTGGGTTGTTCTTGGTATGTACTTCATGTAAGTTCTGTGTTATGAGTACATTTGTATGGTGATTTATAAATTAATGTATACTTGAAATTGTGATTAAATATTCATTTTGTTTTTAACAACCCATATTCTATCTTTTATTTTATATCATAACAAATTGGGGGCCGCTCCAAGATTTTTTTTTATTATTTGCATTTGTGATTGTTTATTGTATTTGTTATACACAAGAAAAAACAAAACAAAACTTTAAGTTAATTTTTATTTTATATTTGTTACCAGTAGTAAATATAATATGGCTTTTAATTTAGAAACATTTCAAGTTTCACCTACAATGAAGCTCTTAAATATCGCAAAGAAAGATGATTTACTACATTTAGCAAAGCATTATAGATTTTAGATTTTTTATTTGGCTTTTAAAACAAAGTATTTCTTAGCCAGTGAGCCTGGTTTACAATATACACAGTACATACAATAAAACGAAAAAGAAAACAATACAAAGTTAAGAATTTAATATAGCTAATAATCAAAATACAAAATATGAAATAAATATATAAATAAACTAAAGTGCATACCAATAATATAGAACCAACTAAAAATTTAATCTTATACAGTAAATACGTGTTTTCACAAATAATGTTTTTACCAAAAATATATATCTGCAAATTTCACTCTTCTTTATAAAGACAGAAAAAATAAAGAGACAAATTCTATAAAGAGCTAAAACAAACACATCAATAATCAACCACTTGTTGCATGTCTAAAATAAATTTTCTAGTTCTTAGAGCTTGACTAACATAGCAATAGACGTCATTAATTTTATTTACATCGTTTACTTCTAATAATCGCGTAACATTTGAAATGTGATCACTGTTCAAATATGATCAAACATAGATATTTATTGATATGTTTCTCTCTATTATGCTTATACATAGGGCAAGTCAAAAGTAAATGATAAAGATCGTCTGCAATTTTAGTATTACAAATCTGACAGACTTTATCTTCATTAAAACGATATAATTCGCCTTTATAAAAATTCGAAAATTTTTAGGTTGACTCAATCGTAATTGAATAATTAAACTATGTTTGCAAATATTGCTTCTCAGTTGTAAATAACTTTCTGGACCTTTGAGGCTACTAATTATTCTGTAATTTTCATTAAAACGAGAATTAATTACTAAATTTATATCTGCCGACAAGGAATGATTTCTAATTTTCTTAGATATAGCATTTAAGTTGATTTTAGTGTAATTATAATCTCTATTTTGGAGTACATTAAGTGCTCCAATAGTGTCAAGTTTCCCTCTTAGCTGCGAGAACCAGTTATATTTGTTATTATCTTGGGTTTCTCCTAATTCCACCAATTTATTCATACAAAGCTTTGGAAGACGAATATCATCCATGTTTTGAACTTTTTGCCACCATTTAACCATCCTAATAAGAACCTCATTTTCTATACGACTGGTACCTGTCTCTAGACGAACGAAGTGGTTCGGAGTGTTACGAGCTAAATGGAAAATTGATTTATAAAACCTAACTGCAACAACTTCAATTTTGAACAATATAAAGGACTCCATACTTCCGAGCAGTATAATAATACAGAGTTCACCATAGCCCTCAACAATTCAGACTTCGTATTTAGCGAATCAGATTTTGATCTCACCAAGATGTCTCTTATTTTACTTGATGCTAAGCTTGCTTTTTTCACAAATACGTCTGCAGTCAATGAAAACTTCCCAGATGAAAAAAAGGAAACCCCTAAATAGTTAAAGGATTTGCAAATTTCTATTTTCTCTTTCTTATAGTAAAGTGGCTTGTAGTTTTTTAAAGAACCCCCTTTTGTAAATATTACTATTTTAGTTTTTGTGGTATTCACTGATAATAAGTTCTTTTCACAGTAATCAGATAAAATTTTTAATTTCTTTTGAGCGCCAGCCCAACAATTATCAAGGAGAACAAGGTCATCAGCGTAAAGTACCCCAACCAGTTCTTTATTATTCCCCAAGTGAATTCCCAGCGGACTACTCTCTGTAAAGTGTGATATTAAATCACAAATAAATAATGAAAAAATCAAGGGCTCAGAGAATCTCCTTGCAGAACACCCTGCGTAATATCCACTGTTTCGGTCTTTGCTCCATCCCTCAGCACTAGGACCGCATTATCATATAAACTTTTCAAGGTTTTTATGAGTTTACTGCTTACTCCATAATAGTGTAGCTTGGCCATAATTTGGAGTAGTCTAGCGAATCAAAAGCGCGCTTGAAATCCACGAAAGGGTACCCTTTTTTCGCCGGGAGGTAATATTAATAGCTGAATACAAAGTAAATATGCAGTCAATACAACCCCTTCCAGGCCTGAAGCCATTCTGCTCTTCTGGAAGAATATGATTAATATCTGCCCACTTTATGATTCTTTGCGCTAATATAAAGCATTATTGCGCTAAAGCATTATAATTTAGTTGAAATTAAATCATCTATGAAAACACAGGGAATTAAAGCTTTTATTATAAAATTTTTGGTAAACAAGAATGTTTTTGATGAAAGTGCTTTATTAGAAATGTCTTCAGAAGAAGACATGTGCGAGTATAAATTAAGAGAATTACAAGTTTTAAGTAATGAAAAAATTGAGATGTATCGTCTACAGGTTGAGCTTGAGAGGGAGAAAATACATTTAAAATAAAATAATTGGAATTCAGCAATAATGTCAGTTTAAACACAGAGTTGAATTTTGATATTTCCAAGAATATTAGACTTGTTCCTCCCTTTCAAGAGCAAAATGTGGACAAATATTTTCTTCACTTCGAGAAAATTGCTCGAAGTTTAAATTGGCCTCAACAATATTGGACCTTACTCCTTCAGAGTGTAATTACAGGGAAGGCTCGTGATATTTATACGCAACTTAGTGTCGAACAGAGTGCTTCGTTTGAACTAGTTAAAGAGTTCATTTTAAAAGGATATAAACTTGTCCCAGAAGCATATAGGCAGAAGTTTAGGGATCTTAAAAAGAATATTAACCAAACTTTTATTGAATTCGCTCGAGAGAAGGAACAGTTGTTTGATAGGTGGGGAGCGTCAGCGGGAGTAGGCAATGATTTCAATAAACTTAAACAACTAATCCTAGTTGAGGAATTTAAGACGTGTGTGGGTTCTAATATACGTTTATTTTTGGAGGAAAAGCAGGCACCAAATTTGGAAGTAGCAGCAAGATTAGCTGAGGAATACGTTCTAACTCATCGTGAAAATAAATTTTGGCTTGCTAGCACAAGTAATCCCATTATCCCTCGCCCCATTGGTAAAACCAAACTCACAGGATGGTTTTTCAAAAATTATTTGCAACTATTGCAGAAAGCCTGGCCACGTTATTTTTGGATGTTTAAGCTTAAAAAAAAGACAGCAAAATGCTGATACTAAACCTTCTGGTTTTATTTCTTATTCTCCAGTTCAAGAATTTTATTCGGAAAGAGAAATAAAGTCAAAGAGGAATCCAGAATCATTACTAAAAGATTATGAACCATTTTTATCAAAAGGTCTCGTGTCACTCCCGGGCTATAATGAAGATAATATCTCTATCAAAATATTGAGAGATACTGGTCCCTCTCAATCTCTCATCCTTGCTAGCGTTTTGCCATCTCTTAAGGAGGCTCCGGTCAAAAGCAGTGAACTTATACAAGGAGTTTCTAGTAGCTTTATCAGGGTGCCATTTCATGAAATATACCTAGAGTCAGATCTCGTCAATGGCCCGGTTACAATCGGTTTAATTGACTCACTGCCATTTCCTCAAGTACAGTTGTTACTAGGAAATGACTTAGCTGGTGGGAAAGTCCTCCCAAATCCCATAATGGTAGAAAAACCTGAATTAAATAATGGTTATAATTATAATAAAGATGAAGTTGAGAATCCCTATCTCTCCTGCGCTGTTACATGAGCCATGGAAAAAAGAAAAATCAAAGTGAGTGACTCGGTAGTTGATTTATGTGAAACCTTAGTTGGAGATTGTTTGAAATCGGAGTCTATGGGAAATTTGGACGTCTCTAGGGGTAAATATGAGATCAAATGTGGTTCTGAATTTATTCAGGAACAAAAGAATAACAGTAAAATAGCTCCATTATTTAATGAGGCCTTAAGTGAAGAAGAAGCTTCTAAAGTACCTATTTGCTACTTTACTAAAAATGGATTTCTTATGAGAAAGTATAGACCTCCAAATGTCCCAGCAGATGGTGATTGGGCTATTAAACACCAGATCGTAGTTCCTAAATCACTACGAGCCCTCGTTTTAAATCTAGCCCATAATATATCAATGGCGGGACATTTGTGTGTGAAGAAAACTTACCATAGAATTATGAACCATTTCTTCTGGCCTAAGATAAGATCAGAGGTAACCAGGCATTGTCGAGCTTGCCATACATGTCAAGTTGTAGGGAAACCCAATCAGAAAATGCCCAAAGCATGTTTTCATCCGATCCCTGCGATTGATCAACCCTTCACTAATATAATGATTGACTGCGTGGGCCCCTTGCCGAAAACAAAAATGGGAAATCAGTATCTCTTAACAATCATGTGTACGTCTACGCGTTTCCCGGAGGCAATCCCACTCAAAAACATAAAATCTAAATCTATAATTAAAGGCCTCAGTAAATTCTTTACATTTGTAGGACTCCCTAAAACCATTCAATCGGACCAAGGATCTACATGTCCGGAACATTACAGCAGGTCATGCATGTATTGGGTATAAGACAGATTAAATCTTCTGCCTATCACCCCGAAAGTCAAGGTATGGTGGAAAGATTCCATCAAACCCTGAAGAATATGATTAGGACTTATTGCCTTGAAACTGGTAATGAATGGGATGAAGGTGTTCACTTTCTACTTTTCACTGTTAGGGAGGCAATACAAGACTCCCTCGGATTTACTCCATTTGAGTTGGTATTTGGGCTTGATGTGCGGGGTCCCTTGAAACTCCTCAGAGAGAAAATTTTATCAATAGATAGTGAACCCATCGATTTGCTCAAGTATGTGATTGATTTTCAAACGAAGTTAACCATGGCGTGTGAGTTAGCTAGAGAAAATCTTAAAGAGTCTCAATATAAAATGAATGTTAGGTATGACTCCAGCGCAAAAGAAAGAAGTTTTCAACCGGGGGATAAGGTCTTAGCACTCCTGCTTATACCGGGAAATCTCTTTCGAGCCAGATACCTGGGTCCATTTATTGTTGAACAAAAGGTCAGTGATGTGAATTATATTGTTAAGACCGAAGGAAGGCGCAAAGGTAACCAATTATGCCATATTAATATGCTAAAGAAATACGAGGAAATTTGTGATAAGGCGCAACAGTTAGAGAACAAAGTAGTGACCCCTGTCTTACCGATCGAAAACAAGGCAACTGGGACGGAGGGTGAGAATAATGAAGAAGAACAAGTCGAAAACTCCGGTATCTTATCTTTCCATCTGCAGAACTCTAGTGTTTTGCAGGACCTGGAAAAAAAATTGGGCCATCTACCAAGTACTCAGAAAGAAGAACTGAAAGAATTAATCTTTCGATTTTCTCAGCTATTTTCTGATACGCCGACCCGGACAGATAAGATATATCACGATATAGAAATCATGGATTCAAGCCCTATCAAGCAACATCCATATAGGATCAACCCTATAAAGCAACAAATCATGGACGCCGAAGTTCAGTATTTACTGCAAAATGACCTCATTGAACACAGCAGAAGTGAATGGAGCTCGCCATGTGTTCTTGTTCCCAAAACAAATAATAGCTTTAGACTGTGTACAGAATACAGAAAGCTTAATAGCATTACTAAATCGGATTCATTTCCGATTCCGAGGGTAGATGATTGTGTGGATAGAATAGGACATGCTAAATATATGACGAAGTTCGACTTGTTAAAAGGGTTCTGGCAGGTCCCTTTAACTGAGAGAGCGAAGGAGTATTCTGCTTTTGTTACTGCAAATGGCTTCTATCAATACAAAGTCGTGCCATTTGGCATGAAAAATTCATCTACCACTTTTCAAAGACTGATTAATTTAATTACCAGTGATCTAAAAGGATGTGAAGCTTATATTGACAACGTAGTTTTGCATCATAATAGTTGGGAAGAACATATAAAAATCATTGAGGAATTCTATAGCAGAGTCACTGAAGCCAACTTAGCCATCAATCTCACGAAAAGTGAGTTTGATTGTGCCCAAATAGTATTTCTTGGTCATGTCGTAGGACAGGGGCAAGTGAAACCAGTTGAAGCTAATGTTAAGTCTATTGTTGATTATCCTATTCCTTGTAATAGCAGAGACGTGAGGCGTTTCCTGGGCATGGCTGGATTCTTTCGGAAGTTTTGTCAAAATTTTTCTTTAATTGCAGAGCCCCTCACAAATCTATTAAAGAAGAGCTCGCCATTCAGGTGGACAAATGAATGTTCTAGGTCTTTTGAATGCATCAAGGCCATGCTGGGAGACGCCCCAGTCCTCTGAGCGCCAAATTTTAATCAGCAGTTTAAATTGGCGGTTGATGCCAGTGATGTTGGGATTGGTGGAGTTTTATTGCAAGAGGATATTAATGGTATAGATCATCCAGTTTGATTATTCTAGGAAATTTAATAGACATCAAAAAAATTACTCCACCATTGAAAAGGAGTGTTTAGCGCTGGTGTTAGCGCTACAACACTTCGAAGTTTATATAAATTCTTGTGGCATTCAAACGATTGTATATACTGATCACAATCTTCTCGTTTACCTTCAGAGCATAAAGAATAAAAATCAAAGATTGTTGAGATGGTGTTTGTTACTGCAGAACTATGATTTATATATCAAGCATGTCAAAGGGAAAGACAATGTAGTACCAGACAGCCTTTCTAGAATTCATAAATAAAAATCTCCAGATTGAAAAAAAAAAAATAAATAAATAAATAAATGAATTTATATATATATATATTTTTTTTTTTTTTTTGTGATGATGGAAGGTGTTACACATGGCAGTATGGTGAGCAGAGGAAGGTAATGCGAGAGGTTATGATGTAAAGATATAGTAGTGAGTTTTGGGTTGTTCTTGGTATGTACTTCATGTAAGTTCTGTGTTATGAGTACATTTGTATGGTGATTTATAAATTAATGTATGCTTAAAATAGTGATTAAATAATTCATTTTGTTTTTAACAACCCATATTCTGTCTTTTATTTTATATCATAACAACTAACAGGAGGATGATCGTAGGATTAAAACCTCCTAGGTTATTGGGAACTTCTGTTCAGTTTTGCAAATCGGTGAAGATTCTTGACATTAAATTGGTCGGAAGATGATAGTGGAGAAGGTAAAAACCCGTTTGAGAAGAGGGCTAAACTGCAGAGGACACCCCCTCTGGTGACCAGTTTAGCTGCTACGGGTGAAAAAGGGAAAGCAGACGCAGCACGCGCAGCGGAAAGGACGGTAGGAGATTCGGGAAGGGCAAGTGCGAAAGGAGGATTATCTACACCTACCTGGCAGAATAGCCCTGCCCAGGATAAGAGGGAGAAATATCGTAAGGAGAAGGAGTTACAGTGGAACAGATGCAAGACCATCCTTAGGAAAATGCAGGAGATTACTTGTAAGCAGAAGAATGTGAGCATAAACATTAAAAAGACTCTGATTGAGATGGAAGAGGCGATGGAGGCTGTGGACTGTAACCGGAAGGCCTGGAAAGCAGCTGGTAGAAGCCCTCAGGAGCAAGTGCAGGGGTTGACGCGTGCGACACAGACCCCAGCGATAGAAAAGACTCTGGTGGAGACGCCGATTGCTGGCGGTAGTAAAATGGTTGCCTCTAGCCCGGCGGAACGACCGTGGACCACGGAGAAGAAAAGGAAAGAAGAGGGGACTACTGGTGGGTGGGCGGTCGCCCAGTCAAAAAAGGTCCGTAGGCGGGACAAAAAGGAGACCATGGTGAATGAAGAGCGGGAAGAAAGTCCCGGAAGTAATAAGAAGAGGAAAAAAAAGAAGAAAAAGAAAACGACCTGACCGACCAAAGTCAGACCTGACGCGTTGCTGATTAAGCCAACGGAGGGTAGGACATATGCGGAGGTGCTCGGGGAAATACGAAAGAAGGCCAGCCCGGAGGGAGCGAGCACGGAGGTCAAGGCGATCCGGCGAACGAGGACAGGGGACGTCCTTCTGGAATTGAGCGCAAATCCGTCAGATAAGAAGGGTTTCACGGAGGTATTGAGGACCATCCTTGGGGACCGGGCAACGATACGTAGCCTTGAACCTATGAACACCCTGGAGATTAGAGACATGGATAGCCTTACAACAGAAGATGAGGTGCGGGAGGCCATCTTGAGGGAGATTGGAGAACTGACCGGCGAATTGAGGGTCATGGTCACCAAGACGAATGCCAGAGAGCAGAGAATGGCTATCGTGGTGCTTGCCGCACGGGGAGCCAGTGAGTTGATGAAGACCGGCCGTATTAAAATAGGGTGGGTCAACTGCAGGATAAGGCATAGGGTCGAAGTGACTCGATGCTACGCCTGCTTTGGCTTCGGTCATCGGCTGACAGATTGCAGGGGGGCCGGGTAGAAAGAGGTTAGGAATTTGTATCCAGTGCGGAGAGGAGGGTCATGTGAAAAAGGAGTGCAGAGGGGAACCGAAATGCGTCCTGTGTGAAGAGCGCGGTTTAGGTACGGAGGCACTAAAACATGTCCTTGGGACAGGAGGATGCCCAACATTTAGAGAAGCCTTGGATGAGAAACGTAAGAATAGTGGATTATGAGGATCCTCCAGGGGAATCTCCATCGAAGCAGAACTGCGGATGCTCTGTTGGATCAACTAAATCTGGACAAGAGACCTGACATTGTGTTGATTAGTGAGCAGTACTAGTAATAGAGAGAGATCCGACTGGTATGCTGATGTTCTCGGAACGGCCGCGATCTGGATACTGGAGACAGGGACCGCTCACGTGATGAGGCATGGTGCCGGACGTGGGTTTGTCTGGGTTATGAGTGGAGGTATTACTTATGTAAGCTGCTACCTCAGCCCGAATGTGAACATTCGAGAATTTAGAGAATTAGTGGACGGGATTGAGGACTTCACGCGAGGGTGCGGCTGTAGTCGCTGGGGACTTCAATGCCAGGGCGGTGGAGTGGGGTATGAATACCACGGATTCCAGAGGAAGATATATCCTCGAAATGGCAGCTAGGACAGGGCTTAAGGTTGCTAACGTGGGTAACACACCCACTTTTCGAAGACCCGGCCAGTCAGGGACGATTCCTGATATCACTCTGGTGTCAGACCGCCTAGAACGGGAGGTGGTGAGGTGGAGAGGATTGAGGATTACACTGGCAGCGACCATCAATATATCACCTTCGATTTGTCCCCTGGACATCGCGCGGTGACATATAATCATGGGGGTACGAATGGATGGAAGGTAGATAAGATGGATGAGACGATTCTGTCAGAGGTTATTGAAAGTGAACACGGTGCGGTGCTAAATATGGGAGGCACGTCGGAGGACATTGTTGGCGCCACCATGTGGCTGATACGGCGAGCATGTGATATGGCCATGCCGAGGAAGAGTAAGAGCCGTAGAGGGAGGACCCGGTTTACTGGTGGACGGATGAGATCGCCGAGCTCAGGAGGAGGTGCCTACGACTTGAGCAGTCACCAGGGCTAGGAGAAGAAATAGGAACACGGGAGAGGAAGAGTACTCGGAGTTTAGTCAGGCGAGGCGGAACCTCAAGCGGGCAATAATGGAAAGTAAGCCGCGGTAAGTGGGAGACTCTGCGGGAGGAAGTAGATCAGGATCCGTGGGGAGTGGGTTACAGAATAGTGACGCGCAGATTAAAGGCCCAATCACCTGGACACATGCTAGACCCGGCCCAGATGGACGGGATAGTGGGGGAATTATTCCCAACCCACCCGATAAGAGAGCATGAACAGTATACTGCTCCGTTAGAGAACGTACCACTGTTTGCTACGGTAGATTTAGAAGAAGCGGTGGGTTCACTCCATAATAAGAAGGCGCCAGGGCCAGATGGCAATCCCGACAGAAGTACTGAAGGTGATTACCCGGGTATGTCCCCAGCTACTTTTGAATATGTATAATAGATGCTTAAGAGAAGGAGTCTTTCCTAAGAGGTGCAGAGGCTGGTGTTGATCAGCAAGGAGAAGGAGGACCCGAGTCTACTGTCAGCGTACAGGCCATTGTGCCTGTAGGACAG
Source organism: Triatoma infestans (assembly GCA_011037195.1). Lineage (NCBI taxonomy): Eukaryota > Metazoa > Arthropoda > Insecta > Hemiptera > Reduviidae > Triatoma > Triatoma infestans. The sequence continues at coordinate 66,443 of JAAEAF010013720.1, forward strand.
GGCAGGAAAGCTCTGTTATTAAACCCCGCTTGATCGCTTCTATAAGGGTAGCAGGGGATCTGTCCGAGAAGCAGTACGGTTTCAGACGTGGTCGGTCTACCATTGGAGCCGTGGAAGAGGTAGTGAAAACTGCATACAGGACACAGCTGGGGACCTGGCGTACGAGGCGGGTCATGCTATTGGCAACGATGGATGTCCGTAATGCCTTTAATTCGGCAAGGTGGGTGGACATATTAGCGAGCCTGGAAACCGTGTTCCACACGCCGGAATACCTATTACGGGTGATACGCAGCTACCTGAGGGACAGACAGCTGCGCTATGATACTGCGGAGGGACCCCGTAGTAGAGTTGTTACAGGGGGAGCGGCGCAGGGCTCTATCCTAGGCCCCGATCTGTGGAATGTGGCCTATGATGGCATTCTGCGAATGGGTATGCCGGAAGACTCGTTCCTGGTGGCCTACACGGATGATATTGCCGCGTGGTGGTAGCCAGGGATTACGAGGTGGCACATATAAGATTGAGGCAAGTAATGCGGCATGTCACGGCCTGGTTAGAGGAACATGGTCTGAGTTTGGCTCCGGAGAAGACGGAGATAGTGTTGCTCACTAGACGTCGGATCCCAAGTGCCTGGGGCGTCAGGATCGACGGCAGAACGTTGAAAGCTCAGAGCTCCGTCCGGTACTTGGGGGTGCATTTAGACACCAAGCTGACGTTCTGGGAGCAAGTGCGGCGCTCCAGCGAGAAGGCGGCAAGGGTAACTGCGAGCTTGAGCAGGTTGATGGCAAATGTGGGAGGACCGAGAGCCAGCAGACGCCGGCTCCTCATGTCCGTCACAAATGGCATCCTTTTGTACGGATGCGAGGTTTGGGCTAGAGCCCTAAGGAGCGTAGGGAGGAGGAGCATCGTGGACGGCAAGGCTCATCCCAAGCTTGGAGGAATCGGTGAGTAGAAAGCACGGCGAGGTCGATTACTTTCTCACCCAATTTCTCACGGGACACGGTTGCTTTGCCGTTTACCTGTGTAGGGTGGGGAAGGTGGGAGACTCGGCCTGCATATACGGAGACGCCGGCAGAGACGACGCCTGCCACACCTTTTTCGTGTGCGAGAGATGGGCGACAGAAAGACGAAGGCTAGAGGCTGAAATTGGGAGGGTTACCCCGGAAACGGTGGTGAGGAGCATGCTCATCCGAAGAGACTGGTGGGACAGAGTTCCTATCTATGTCCGGACGGTCCTTCGGATGAAGATTATTGAGATGAACCGGCACCTCAACCTCCCGAGGACGGGGTCCAGCTAGTCTGGAGTGTGCCCGTTAGGGCGTATTACGAGGCACCACCCCGAAGTAATACCTTAGCAGTTCCGGGGTGGGCGTATGCCTGCGAGGAGGAGGAGGTTTTTAGTGGGTGCGAGTCCCACACTTGTGCGAAGGCATTTTCCCCCCTCCATAAAAAAAAATTGGTCGGAAGAACAAGCATCAGAAGGAAATTATTTCATTTCTGGAAGTGCGTTTTACTGAATAGTTTTTTCAGTTTTCGACAAATTTCATTAAATTTGGTACAAAAACTATAAAATTTGTCAATTATAATTTTGAGAACGGAGTAAGAGAAAGTTGTGTGAGTGTTTCACACCAGATTTTTTTTTTTAAACCTTATTTATACATTACATACATCTAGTTCTATGACTTTAATTTGGAAACTTTTTCTGTGGAAATTCATTAAGAGGGGTTTCGGGGGAGAGGTAGAGTTATGATTCCCTTTAAAATGTTATTTTAGTTTATGATAAGATTCTATCATCTATATAATATTAATTACAATTAAAAGTATTGCCAGAATTCCGAGTTAGGAAAAAATCGGCCTCTAGAAGTGTTGTTTTACTGGAGAGTTTTTCAATTTACTGCGATAAAGACTTTATCAGGTTTCAGTTTGCTTGGAATATTAATTGTACATATTTGGTTGTTTGAAACGTTTTTTGCAAACTGATATTCTGGGGGCTGAAAGGTCATACTCTCTCAAAAAATATTGAAGAATACTAAACATTCAGCAAAAATTATAAGTTTGAAGGAAATTTGTCAATTATAATTCTGTATAAACTGCAGTAAGAGAAAGTGATGTGAGTGTTTTACATCAGATTTTTTTAAATTTACAAAATCGGATAACAAGCAGCTCACATTAATCTGATACCAACTGACTTTTACCTTTTTACCTGATAGCTTAATAAATCAAAGTTTAAAAAAAACACACACACACACACAAAACATAGACATACGCAGTTGATATCCACTTTGTTACTTTTCCTAATGAATGAAACAAATTAAATGGATACAACTTATATTACAGAATAAATGAACAAAAAATGGAAAGCAAATAATAAAAATTTCAAATCACATGTTTTAAAGAAAGTAGGTCTTGGGGACAACAGCTTTAAGTTGTGTGTTTGTTAATAAGATACCTAGTAGGTCAATCAGGGGTTCACACACTTGTACCGACCTTGTATCGATCTACAATGTGCCCAGTATTAGGTAGGAGCCGCGCATAGATCTAAATCATGTTAGCTTAAATTGAAAATAAACATTTACAAAAAATCTAAAATAGTATCAACTTATTTATGTCAAAAATAAGGTTAATTTCTTTTAATTATTATAAGAGAGAATAAGAGGGGCCCAAGAAGATGTAAATTAAACTCATTAAAAAATTATACTAAACAATATTAGTGTTGTAAATTTAATTAAAAAAAAGTAGCCAGTCAAAAGGCGATTCCTTTTTTATGTTGTTGCGAGAAATTGGATTTTGATTGAATTAGCTCATACGTAAAATACTATCTTTATAGTACTCTTTTAATAACACCCACACAATACATACACCCACAAAAACATGTTTCAAGAATAGTATGGCTTTTGCTAAATTTTGACTTTTATCTCAACCAAGTATTTAAACTTAACCGTATATACCTCAACGTTATTACTCATCAACATTTTAGAGTAATTAAAAGGAATTATTTATTAGCAGTCGACTTAACTCAATTAACATAGATTTTTTTTTTTCTGTGTAAAAAGAACAATGCAAACTAATGTGTTCGAGGTCTTCATTTTCACTACAAGCCTCGCAGACTGCGGTACTTCCAGCGTTTATTTTAACTAAGTACTGTTTGCAAATGCCATGATTAGTCCGTAATCTACAAATGGATCTGCAGAAATTTTTCTTGGTTTCTGAAAAAGCAAACCAAGGCTTATTTCTAACACTGAGATTAATTATTTTATAGAATCTTCCTTTGTTGCCTTTAGTGTACTTATGCTGGCAATCCCATATAATACTATTCTTAATAAGTGGTTGAACATCTGAAGGCGGTAATAACATATCAACAATTTCTCCTTCATCTGTAGCCCTTTTGGTTAGAAGATTGACTCTTTCATTACCTGCTATACCCACGTAGGCTTTAATCCATATCAGTTTTATGCGATTTCCTCGCATTAATAATTCCTTCCGCGTCTTATAAATTTCCATTATAATATAATTAACCCTATTTTTTAGGTTGAGGTGATCTAGTTTGGAGAGGGCACTCTGACTGTCGGAGAAAATAATTGACCTATCTACTTTCAGAGAACTAAGATATTTAATGCCTTCTAAAATTGCCCATAGTTCACAAGTATATACAGAAGCAATTGTGGAGAGGGGATATATTCTTTCGATTTCCTTCTGGGGAGCATAAAAAGCAGAACCCCTTTTCCCGTTTAGTTGTGATCCATCTGTGAAAAGTAAATAGTGATTTGGCCAGTTCGGATTTCTTTAAGAAAGTCTTGGTCAGAGAAAAGCCTGCCTTCCACCCCTTGTATATCCATATTGTAATCTAAACAGTAGCACGATTCATACATATCGAACTTATTAGAGCGTTTTATAAGTGAGTTAAATTGTGCTGTATTGATAAAACTTTCAGTCAGTGGTGGGGATACTTACTTTACCAATATTTATGGGCCAAGACTTGTAAGTTTAATTCTGATATTTTAAAATATATTATTGGGCATGTAGACATGATTGTGAATAAAAGTCTATCTATTAAGAACCGTTTTCTAATACAAAGTGGTAACTCTCCAGCCTCAGTAAGCAAGGTATCTATAGGGGTTGAGTTGAGAAGCCCCAAACACAACCTTGTGCATTGGTTTTGGATTACATCCAATGTTTTCAATCAATAGTCACTAGCCTGGCCGTACAAGGAACACCCATAGTCTAAGACTGCCCTTACACTTGCTCTATAAAATAAATACTAGGGTCTGCTCGCGATATTCGAGTCTGCTCCCCAACATTCGTGAGTAATCATGCGCAGTATATTGACATATTTTTCCACTCTTTCTTTAATATAATTGATGGGAACTCTATCTCTGGTTTTTATCCAAATAAATTCCCAAGAATTTTACAGTGTTACTGACCCTATAAGATTTATGTCCCAAAACGAGCTGAATTCCTAAATGAGGGTTCCGCTTACGGCTGAACAGACAGTTTTTAGCTAAAGTGCTATTTCAGTTTATTAGACATTCTATCATATAAATAATGTTAATTAGAATTAAATGTTGTTGAAATTCCGAGTTTGAAAAAATCGGATAACCGGAAGTGCGTTTACTTTACCCACTTTACTAAATGATTTTTTCACTTTTTCGCGATTTTCTCAAAAATTGCTCAGACGATTTTTTTGAAACATCGTATATAAACTAAACATACAAAGATGTATAACTTTTATTTAAAACATTTTGTCTGGTAAAATTCATTTAAGGGCACTTTTAGGGGAGGCGTGGGGTTATATTTTTCTCTAAAGTGCTCTCATAGTTGATTATACAATTCTATCATCTAAACAAAATTAATTAGAAATAAATAGATGGCCAAAATTCTGAGTTTCAAGAAAATAGTAAACAGGAAGTGCGCTTTTACTGAACAGTTTTTTCAGTTTTCGACAAATTTCATTAAATTTGTTACACAAACTATAAAATTTGTCAATTATAATTTTGAGAACTGGAGTAAGAGAAAGTTGTGTGAGTGTTTCACACCAGATTTTTTGTGATGTGATGTTCCTGTGCCAATGTGTGGATTTTTATATATTATATTTATATATTATTTTTATATTTATAAAAATTTGATGTCGGTATTGGTACTTAAAACATTACTAAGATATATGACCCAGCAAAAAATCGATGCTAACTGATTGACATATCCTTTGAACCGAAACACTTTATTTAGGTAATACAAATTTCCGTTAAGTTAACTACACTTTATTTTCGAACTCAAACGGTACATCTCTTTTTTTCACAGTTTTTCTCTGGGTGCACAGTGACAGATTTATTGTTAATTTAACATATTTAATTGTAGGGGAGGGATGCAAGTTTTTACCTGGCTCCTGGCTTACTTCATGATTTCTGTCTAGCCAAGGTACTAATAATGATAAGTAATGTAAGTATTTAAAAAAAAAAAATGTTGAACCCCCACATATCTAAGTCAGGAGCCGCCACTAGGGTGAGTGCATGCATCTATCTACTTGTACACATGCATCACATGTGTATTTCTGGCACTTTAAATTTTAAAGATGAAAACATGTATTTTTTTCATTGTGATTTACTAGATTTTGCAACACATCTTGACAATAACCGGAAATAAAAAACCCTAACACGGAACTACTATCTATTTCCGGCATCATTTTTATTACTGTTTGTATGATTACAACCCATTCATTGCCACATATTACTAATATGGTATTGAAAAATGAATGGAAAAAGTAAATAAATCAAGACAGCTATTGCATTTCCCATTAATAACTTGTCTTCACCATTTATGGTATCATCAGGGACATTAAATTATATGAAAGTTACTACTATTTTTGGAATATACATACATGTATTCGTTCATTTTTTAGTCACGCGTTAAAAAGTTTTTTCCTAAATAATAAATTGTTTAGTAAAGAAGGAAATTATTCTTAGTGAGTTAAATGTATCTATGTAACTATTTCCTCAATTATATGCGGGAAGTGTTTTGTGCTTAGAGGTTAAAAGTAAAATGTTTTATGTATTAGCAGTTTCTTATATACAGGTTACACACGTCCGTCAGTAAGTTGTACTTTTTAAAAGCTTAAATCAATGTCACTGATATTGCAAAACAAAAAAAGCTTGATACTATTTGTTGAATAAGCAAGCCATGGGAGAGTAAACAAATTGCTGTTGTGTATTTATTTTCTCTTACTCGTAGGATATTCGTGTTTACACCGGAAATCACGTTTTGAGGACCCTGAATCCAAAAAAGGGGTTTTTAGAAAATGGTTTGTGTTTGTGTGTTTTTTTTGTTCCTCAGAAGTAACCCTGAGGGAAAATTTATTTTCTACATGCTCCAATACATTATTACATGTTTTATAAGAAAATATTTAATTTCATTGATAATTTCAATTGTTACTTAAGCTTATCTTGAGCCCAACAACCCAAACTGGAGCAGCATATGCTAAAGTTGGAAAAATCACATTGTTGTACGTATATAACTTCTAGAGCATCACTACCCAGCCCCAGAACACTTTGGCAGCTTTGCTGTTTGTTCACTAGTCCCAAACAGTTATTCGTTATAGCGTCAATGTGATTTTTCCAAGTAAAGTGCTTGTTAAAAATGACCCGTAAATATTTCAGACAATCCAGTTGAATAGAGTCAAAGTAACTTATTTTATTTTTTTGTAAAAATATATGAAAACTCCTTGAAATAAACAACATTAATGATAAAGATTGTTGTGAACAAAATTATGAGAACAAACAAAAATTACCTGAGACATAATGGCTTGATAAGGAACAACAGGTCTCATTCTAACATCTTTATGCAAAATTCTGTTGTCCATTTCCTCAGTATTGGAGTAAGACCATACATCATCTCGTATAGCAGAATATCAAGGCATCACCACTCCACTGTGCTGAAATAAGCTTGGAAATATATAAATCTCACTCAATGATCATGACTAAAAACACAATGCAGAGATTATTTTATATTTTGAGCATTTGTCAAGAGTTTAAATTGTCTTATAAGATCGTTAAAGATAAAATTATAATTATCTAGCAGTTAATTATAACAAAATGACAATGAGGGAGATTATTCTAATTTATTAAGAAACCTTAACCTCAACTTTAATTTCATATCAGTTTTCTATTATGTAATGTAGTATTTAAATCTGTGTCTTGTTGCTACAAATTAACAAACTATTAAATATGAATGAATCAAGATGAGCAAAATTAAGTACTGAAAGTCCTTCTCAAAATTTTTATTATTATTATTAAATAACAAAGTGTGGAGTATTTAACTGGAAATACACCACTTGCTGGAAATCAGGAATCGGGTGGTCAAAAAATAAGAATTAGTCTTTCAGTGCTTTCAACGACTATACATTTATTTTCGGACACTACATCATTTTTAGGTGACGATAACCCAAAACCCAGTCTTCAGCGGGCAACGCCGTTGTTCGGCGCACTGGTAATGGATGGATTAAGCTGTAGTAGCTAATGCAGATCCAAGGTGCTGGTGTAAATGTTGGAAACGGCAGATGTAGAATCAAGCCCCCACGATCCGGTTTCCTGAGAAATGGAGGACCTATGAACGAGATCAGAGCAAACGTTAAAAGAGAGAATAGATGTGAAAAAACCTTTAAATCACCTGAAAGTAGTAAAAGAATAAAATAGGTCTTGTGATGCCAGAGTAAAGTAAGATATATATATGTAAATATATAAGAGAGCAATAGGGCATGCACCCTAGCTGATGTAATCAGAAAAGTTCAATGAGAACTTGATACAAAATAGTAAAGAGTAAATAACAATATTAAGTGGGAAATACCTTAAAGATGAGGCTACCCTGAATCAGCGCTAAGAAGGAGGCTGAGATTAACTGGACGCACACTGTAGTGATGTAAGTACAGCTACTAAGTTTCTGGCGTAATGTCCCTTAAACACTTGGATAGCCAGCATTAGTAATATTCAAAAATAAATGTAATACAGTGTTAACAGTTGAAAGTAGTGCCAAATAAGTTGAAGAAGCCAACAACGGAAGTGTTGCGCAATCTGATGAACTGTGTAAAAAAGGTGAATAATCATCCGCAAGTAAGCCAGACCACTCCCAGGTGCAAGGAATAAGCAATAATAATAATAATAATAACCCAGGGGTAAAAAGGATGTATTGGATAAAAAGGCTGACTTACCGCTTCAAAAATTAGTTCACCTGTGAATCCAATAATTGAGTGAATTGTAATAATTCCTCTTGATAAATGTAATGGCACAGTATAAAAGGAACAGCCACTGCCACAAAAAGAAGCCGTCTAGGGCTGATAGATGAAGGACATCCAAAAGGCAGACATGTGCAAGAGAAGGCAAAATGGCGTTCAAGTCCAGTTATATATTGCTGTATCTCGTACAAGCACAAGGTCGACTCTATGAGAGAGCAATTGCGACTGGGGGGAGAACTACGAACCAACTAGGTGTGGTCAACTTAAAACTGCCAACTGGATTCAGTCAAGTTAGGCAACATTATATACTGAAGTGTATAATTGTGAAAAGTATATAGAACATTATTTAATTTAACAATTAATAAGGAGTGCATATTAAAACCAAACACTAAAGAAATGTATCTAACTAAATATAAAAATTAATAAGAATTAAAGATGGCTAACCGAACAGTGTGGCCAGTTAACCATATGTATAGAAAATTGGGAGTCCCCCCACTGAAGTATCCCTTTTATATCAATTCGCGTAGTAATACGCGACACAAAGTATATAAAGACTTTTTTCTTATCTAAAGTGCTAGTAAACGAAACAATTATTTCGTTAAAAAAAAAAAAAAATAGTAGCCCATAGAAATATATGTACTTGATGTAATTTAAAAGACAAAAAGTAAACTAACCTCTTTTCTAATACTGTGGTGTTCCGGATAGGGTATCAGTTCTATCTGATTCTTTAGCAAGACCAGAATCAGTTAACATTATATGACCATCTGAATCCTACAAGATGTTTTCTGTTTAGATCACAGTATATAATGCCAAGTGATTGCAGATGGCTTAGTGCACAAGTTATTTCTGCAACATAAAATCTTGCTCTTACCTCAAAGAAACGAGCTTCTCGTTGTAAATGATAATACAACTAAAAGAAAAAGATTAATAACGAAAATAAATAATGAAAACAATTATTAGAAATAATTTTCTTCCTTTTTTTTAAAAAAAAAACATCCCCTCCATTTATTATTATTATTATTATTATTATTATTATTATTATTCTTATTATTATATTATTACTACTTTTTTTTTTCCAGTTCCCGCGCGGGACCGCGCGGCCCGCAGGCAAGGGAGGAACCTGTTTCCAGCATTTGGTACTTACGGTTCTCACTGGAACCCGACAATTGCCCTACGATGAAAAAAAATAAAAACATGTTTATTATTATTATTATTATTATTTTTTACCACGGAGTGTGGAAACACCCCAGAAAAATATTAGTTAACCGCGGCCTATGGCAAGGGGCGAACCAAATATCCATATTTTTGCCTATATTTTATATAAATATAAATGTACACACACACACACACACACAATGTATATATATATGTCCGTGTATATAGGGTGACCAGAGTTATATGCTCCACCCACTTTTTTTTTAAACGGCGGGAAATTTCGAAAAATTAGAAAACACGTATTTAATCATTTTTAGTCTAGTTTATTTTCAGTGATTGATCCATTTTTTTAAACCCCAATATCCCGAGATACAGCATCCAACTTTTTTTTTTCAAATGGAACATTATATTTTTTTTTGCATATTTTTATAGTACTTGAGCTCCTAAAAAAAAAAAAAAAAAATAAAAATTAAATCGGTTAGGTTTTTGAAAAGTTATGGTAATTTAAAACATGAAAAACAAATTTCAGTTTAATGTCAAAATTACCTTATTTTTTTTTTAAAGAAGCTGTTCAAACTGGGCACCATCAACGGATAGGCAAGCCAAAGCTCTGGACTCCTACGCTCTGTTTGTAGCAGCACTTGTGGCAAAGTCAAGATCTAGGCAGGCTAGAGTTACTCGACGTTCCAGATCTTCGACTGAATCCACGGGATTAAGGTTACTGTACACTTTATTTTTTAGATATCCCCACAAAAAATAGTCCATTAGATTCCAGTAGAATAGTCCATTAGATCGTCCGTAGTAGATAAGATTTGGCGGTTCTGGCGCACCTAAAATACAAAATGGCGACCATCCCCACCCCTCCCCCTAGCCCCGCCCACCGCCAATCATATAACGGACGTCACTTTAGCCCCGCCCAACTTACCCCCATCCTGACCTCCTAGCTCCGCCCACGACAATCATCGAACTCGACGAGCACTTAAGCCACGCCCATTTACCCCTACCCCTCTCCCGTACCCCCACCAGCAACCAATCATCGAATTCGATAACCCCCTCAAACCACGCCTACTTACCACCCCCCCTCCTTAAGATATCTCATCCAAACCAATGACTCCATTTTCTTTCTACCCCCACCCCTTAACTTAGCATCCAATCCGTTGACTCTATTTTTCCTCCATTACCCCTAACCTATCATCCAAATCGATGACTCCATTTTTTCTTTCCACCTCCACCCCTTGAACTAGCATCCAATCCGATGTTCCTATTATTTCTTCCACCCCCCCCACTCTTTAATCTATCATCCAAACCGATGACTCCATTTTCTTTTCTCCCCCACTCCTTATTCTATCATCCTAATCGATGACGCCATTTTCTTTCTACCTCCCTCACTCATGCTAACAGAAAACGCCTCCCTCCACAACAAGATGGCGGAATCTAACCGAAGCAACACTCACACCACACCCCTCACTTCACCATACTCTGGAAATTATTTTTAATTTTATAAGAAAAAAACTTGTCTTACCTGCGATTCGATCCTACATTCTTTAGGTTGGAAGTCCATCACCATAACCAGTCGGCCACAATGATCCTCTCGCTAGCTATACTTTTCAACGTACACTTCTATTTTAACTCAACCCCCGCACTATCATAATTTTATTCGCCTCGCCCCACTCACAAAAAAAAAATATGGCGGAGTGGCATTCAACTTTCACACATAATAATAATAATAAAAAGAATTATTCACTTACCCCCTCTCCAGGACTGTTGCTGCTATAACGATGTGCACATACCGGACACGCATTTAGAACTGAATTTCAGACAGTACAACTTACTACTAGTAACATTATCCCCACTCTTATGACGTCACATTGCCACTGCCTCCATGATTAAACTGTATTAAATATTTTATTTTTATATATATAAACACAAAACCACTGCCTTCTAGATAATTCCTGTTCAGATAACGTCACACAGCCTATAGTGTTTCACTGCCAATCGAATATCGATTATCTATATTGATTAATATCGATTTTATTAATAAAAAACAACACTGCTGCTTCTACCACAACAGGTTAGTTATTGCATAATGTTTTGTAATACTTAATCCTATTACGAAATGAGTCATCCAGGCAAAGGTTTATTAAAAAAAAAAAAAATATATATATATCTATTTCTTATCTTAATCCCTTTTTATTATTTTAAAATGTTTGTTATTTTTTATTTGGAACATTGCTGCTACTTAATCCGATTAATATAAGTATATACAATGAGTCATTTTTCTTATCTTAATCCCTTTTTATTATTTTAAAAAGTTTGTTATTTTTATTTCGAATGTTGCTAATACTTAATCCGATTAATATAAGTATATACAATGACTATATAGAAAAAGGTTTTTAATTTTTTTTTTAACAATGTTAATACTTAATTATATTATGAAAAAAAAATCTACTCTTATCTTAATCTCTTTTTTTTATTTTAAAAGGTTTATTATTTTTTTTCTTCGAACATTGTTAAATTTAATCCGATTAAGGAAAAATATAAGTAATACCATGAGTCATATTTTAATTATTTTGTCAACTAAAATGATGTTGATGATGATGATGACGCACCATACAAATTTCAACAATTCTTAGCTAGTAAGCAGTCTACATACCCCCACCTCTAGCATCACGCCACCCACATTAGCCAATAGTATTTCGCGTTTTAATAATCGAATCACCCGAAGGTATAAAAGTCGGGCACCTTCATAGCTCAGTTAATTGTGTGTTCAGTGTTCTTGGTATCAACATCTCGCCTTCAGCTTCATCCTTGCAGTCAGTTTCGGTAAGTGATTTTATTTTGTTTTAAAAACTTAGTGAATTTCGTTTCTTTTTCTTTTATTTTTTAAATATTTAATTGGAATTCATATTTTTGTTTTCGATTCAAGTTTTTATTTATTTATTTTATTTAATTTTTTTTAATTTTAAGAATTTTAACCGTTATTATTATTATTATTTTTTAAATTCAAGTTTTTGTTTATTTTATTTTATTTTTTTGTTTACAATATTTCATTTCTTGTTTAGTTTTACATTTTATCCCCTCTTTTTTATCTCTTTAATAATTGTATATATATTTTAGTATTACTTTTTTTACATATATTTTTAGAAGTTCATTTCTTTCTTCTTTTTTTCCCAAACTTGGTTTCATTTGCTTTTTTTTTTTTTTTTATAATTTTTTGTACAGTTCTTTTATTTCTAGTTTTTTAATCTTATCTTTATTTTTTCTTTGGTGGAGGTTTAGTTATAAGTTTCTTTTACTTAATTTTAGTCTTAAAATAGTATTCGTTAGCTATTAGTGTGTATATATACTTTACAATGAATTGCCAATTTTGTAGCAAATTATTTTTGCGGAGGGACTATAAGGAACGCCATGAAACCGTTTGCAATGCAAATGAGCAAGCTCGCAAATGTCCAAATTGCCAAGAAAGATTTTCTTCAAGGAAAACGATGCTTGCTCATTTGCGTCGTTGCGGCACTGAAGCAGCGGTCATGTCCAAAAGAGCAAGGCTGGATGCCGCTCAAGGGGAATTATATGAGGTGGAAACGGCTCACAGAGGGACTCTGCGAACTTTCTTCCTTCCAAGCTCCGGAGCAATCGATGCAATGGAATTTCTGTCTAGTCAGTTGGAAACATTGCATCGATTGCTTCAGGAAGTAATGGATGAAAATGATGCTCCCCTAAAATATAACTTGGTCTTGGAGGCGACCTTTGAGAATGTTAAAGGTGAAACAACCGATCGCGCCTTCAAGACCAAAAACAAAGTAATTTATGAAGACTCCTCCATCGATGAATGTTTGCAAGAAAGTTTTAAGAAAATTGTATTAGAGATGGAGGAGTCAACACTAAAGGGGAGCGGATGGAGCTTGAAGGAGTTCGACGGAGTCCTTCTACGAACTAATAAGTTTACACCTCTTGGCGGCTCCAGCTTTATACCTTTGCCCCCTCATATTGCCCATAAAAAGGCTGTGATAAATGTTCAAAATGTTGATGACCGCTGCTTTCAGTATGCCATTCTCTCCCGCCTCGTAAAAAAGGACCCACAACGAGTTAGCAAATATGCTAACTTGGAACACAGCTATAATTTTGACTGCATTTCCTTCCCCACTCCTCTCCATGAGGTGAAAAAATTTGAAAAGTACAATAATATCACAGTAAATGTTTTCACCCTTGGAGAGCATGGAAACGTGTACCCTTTGAAAGTGGTAAAGCAGGAGAAGGAAGACCATCGTGACCTCCTTCTCCTGTCGCTGGAAAACGGGCGGAGCCACTATGCTTATATAAGCGATTTTAATAGGTTAGTGGCCCGCCAGATTACAAAACACGAACAAAGGGTACACGTTTGCAAGCGGTGTTTCACGCACTTCAACACCGACAGCGTGAACATCGCAGAGCGGGTGAAGGAGCATATGGAGTATTGTGGAGAAAACAGACCGACCCGAATTGTTCTGCCTGCATGTAATGACGATGGGACTCCTCCAACTGTTTCATTCACTAAAATTCAAAATCAGATGAGGATTCCCATCGTCATTTATGCTGATTTTGAATCGATTTTAAAAAAAATTTCCAATGTAGGCAATTCGAGTCGGTCATACACCACTCCCTACCAGAGTCACCTTCCCATGAGCTTCTGCGCTTATACAAAAGTAGCAGAAGACATACCATGCCACTGCCTTCCTGCCGACTTCCCTGTGGAACCTAACATCTACACAGGTGAAGATTCCGCAGAGAAGTTCATGGCATATATAAAGGCAGTGGCTGAGAAGGTGGCTCAGGTATACTCCATAAAGCGGCCAATGCTTCCCTTGACACCATCTCAGCTGGAAGACTTCACAAAATCCCAAACCTGTTACCTTTGTCATTCATCCTTCAACAATTCCGATCCTAAAGTGGCGGATCACGATCATATCACAGGTATGTATCGTGGTCCTGCTCACTCTTCCTGTAACATCCTCTACCGAACTCCTCGCTTCCTTCCCGTCTTCCTTCACAATCTGAGCGGTTACGACGCCCACTTTATTGTTCGCGAGTTGGGGTATGACTCAAGTCGTATTGATGTCATCCCCAACAGCGAAGAGAAATATATCTCTTTTAGCAAACAAGTGGGCGCCCTAACCGTCAGATTTGTGGACACCTTCCGCTTCATGTCTTCCAGCTTAGATAGGTTGTCGAAGAATTTGCCCAGAGATAAATTTCTTGATACGGGCAAATTCTTCCCCGCCGACAAGATGGATCTGGTCATAAGGAAAGGCGTGTACCCCTACGATTACACGGACTCGTTCGAAAAACTTAGGGAGACGGTTCTACCCCCTAAGGAGGCATTCTATAGCACCCTTAATGAATGCCACATTTCGGACGAGGACTATCAGCATGCGCAGTCAGTCTGGGAGGCGTTTGAAATTAGAACCCTAGGGGGGTACAGCGAGCTCTACCTCAAGGTAGACGTAATGCTCCTATGTGACATCTTTGAAAATTTCAGGGATGTTTGCATAGGAGCATATTCGCTGGACCCTGCCTGGTATTTCACGGCTCCCGGACTGGCATGGGATGCCATGCTGAAGTGTACAGGGGTACATTTAGATCTACTGACAGATTATGACCAGCTCCTAATGGTCGAGCGCGGTATAAGGGGCGGCATTTGCCAGTGCAGTCATCGCTATGCTAAAGCAGACAATGCTTATCTGTACCCAGATCGAAACCCCCAAAAGGAATCGAAGTACATTGCCTACCTAGATGCGAACAATTTGTACGGGTGGGCAATGTCAAATCCGCTTCCTTATGGAGGTTTCGAATGGGTACAGGATCCGGATACTCTAGACTGGGGCAATATACAAGTAGATGGCCCCTTCGGGTATATTGTCGAAGCCGACTTAGAGTATCCGACTGAGTTGCACGAACTGCACAACGATTTCCCCCTTCTCCAGGAGAATAGGGTGCCTCCGGGACAGGTTAATAAGAAATTGTTAACAACTTTAACAAACAGGGAGAAATACGTTGTCCATTTCGTCAACTTGAAACAGGCCATGGATTTAGGTCTCCGGTTAGTACGCGTGCATAGGGCGCTGCGATTCAAGCAGTCCCGGTGGCTTCGTTCCTACATCGACCTCAACACCCAAATGAGACAACAGGCGACAAACGACTTTGACAAAGACTTTTACAAACTAATGAACAACGCTGTTTTTCTGGAGGACGTACGTAAACGCATGAAAATAGAACTGGTGACAGACGAACGGAGATTACGGAAACTTATAGCAAAACCGACATTCAAAGACAGGACTATTTACTCCGAGACTCTGGTAGCGGTACATCTGGACTTTGAGCAGATCACTATGAACAAACCGACTTATGTCGGAATGGCCATACTTGATCTGTCCAAGGTCCGGATGTACGACTTTCATTACAACACGATGCTCACCAAATACGGAACCGACAAACTTAAAATGCTCTATACGGACACAGATAGTTTTATATACGAAATCAAGACTGACGACTTTTACACAGACATGACCACCTTACTTGACGAGTTGGACACATCAGACTACCCTAACGGACACCCTTGCCATAGTAGGAAAAATAAAAAGGTGTTGGGGAAGTTCAAGGACGAGGCTAGCGGTGAGCCTGTCTCTGAATTCGTGGGCCTCCGCGCTAAAATGTACGCATTACGTATCCGGGGGCAAGAGAAGAAACGGGCGAAAGGGATAAAGAAGGCAGCCGTAGAAAGAAAGATAACTTTCGATGATTATTTGGCTGCCCTGTTCGACGGAAAAGAGTTTACCACTTCTTTTAGAACAATCGTTTCAAAAGAACATAAACTCTTTTCCGTTGAACTGAGAAAAGTATCCCTTTCGCCTCACGACGACAAACGCCATCTGGTCGACCGTGTAAGTACTCTCGCCCATGGTCACTTTACCATAGCGAAACAAGTTGTGTAAAGTTGTGGGTCCTGCAAATTGTGTATATATGTAGATATGTATATAAGTTAGATTAGAAGAGTGTTTGGGTTTTGTTTCATTACGTAGCTTTTAATTTTAAACTTTTTTTCTATTTATTTATTTGTATATATTTTGCACTATTTTATTTTATACTAATATGTAAACATTTTTTCTAAAAATAATAATAAAAAAAAACAAAAATCAATAATAATAAAAACAAAAAAAAAAAAAGGTGGTGGGGAATTTTTGTTATATATATAGTTTAGGCTTAATTTTTCTTTGTAAATATGTTTATGGTGGTGGGAATTTTTATATATATATAGTTAGGTTGAATATTTGTAGATTGTGTGAATGTTGGTTGCGGTTGTATGTATGTGTTGTAGGATAAATTTCTGAGATGTACATGAGTATAAAAAGAGAGGCGGGAGAGCGTTCCTTATTAGTTCCCATCATGAGGTTGGTTAAGCAACAACACACCCTCTCAGTCCAAAATCTTGATGACAACAACTCTTCAAAGACTGAATCTAAACATGGGCCACTTTTTCCTGATTCAATTAGATGTTTAGTGTGTGGTCCATCAAATTGTGGAAAAACTAATCTTATGCTGAGTTTACTTTATGATCCTAAAGGTGTTAGATTTGAAAATATTTATTTGTTTGCCAAGTCCCTACAGCAACCCAAGTATAGGAAGTTAGCACAAATATTGGAACCATTGAAAAATATTGGCTTTTTCCAATTTGAAGATAATGATCAAGTTCCAGCACCTAAAGAGGCCCTACCGAACTCAGTGTTTATATTCGACGATATTGCTTGTGATAAGCAGGATAATGTAAGAGCTTATTTTTGTATGGGACGCCATAATGGAGTTGATATCTTTTATCTAAGTCAGGGCTATACAAGGATACCGAAACATTTGATCAGAGAAAACGCCAACTTACTAATACTTTTCAGACAGGATGAACTTAATCTGAGACGGATTTATGATGATCATATTAACTCTGATATGAATTTTAAAAAGTTTAGAAAAATTTGTCATTGGTGCTGGAAAGATGGCAAGTATGGTTTTCTTGTACTGGACAAAGACAGACGGATAGATGATGGGCGTTATCGTAAAGGTTTCGGAGCCTATATAATACCTTGAATATAGATGTAACAATCAGTCTATTGCAAGACATGGAAGAGTCAACTCAAGCAATGCGCGATATAATCGCCACTAGGAAAGCAATCCAAGAAAAGTATAACTTGCTAAGGAGAAACAGGGAAGAGACTGATGAATATTTGAAAATGAAATATCAGCCTTTGTTGAATCCTTTGAAGGAACTAATGGGTAAACAAGAGGATCATTCGCCTCAACTTAATCTGAAGAGAACACTGAAGCCGGAGCCGGTTGTTTCCGAAACACCACCAGCAAAAAGACCAAGATATCTAAAGCTAGAATCGGCTACAACACCCGGAATATCAAATTCCTCGCCTGAAGAAGAGCGGAAGCTTCCAGCAAAGGACCGTTGAAGTGTACTCCACAGTCGGCTGGAACTTCAGTTCCAACTACACCGCTTCAAGAAGTACGAGAACTGGTACACACGCCCAAAGGAAAAGAAATTTCAGAAAAATATTTGAAAGAAGTGGGAGAAATATCCTCAAATTATATTGCAAAATTTATGAAAAATGAAACTAAGGATTTGGATATGGTATATGGCGTAGTTTATGATGGCCAGAAGTTCACCATTGGTGACATGGAGATCTCAATCAATAAAGACATTTTATCTGTTGGTGAAGATGCCTTTTATGCAACCCCAGGACTTTTTGAATTGTTATTTATGAAATATCCAAATTTAGAGCTAGTGAAAAACACAGATTGCGATAATTACAAGCGAATACTACAACAGACGAACGCTCATAAAGAAGGACACCGTCCAACAGGGCCAGTCAAGGAACTGAAAACAAACGTGAAATATAGGAAAGTGATTTCAAAATTGTTTCCAACGAAAAAAGGTGCTGGACCTGTCGACCCCAACAAGCTTGTAGACAGATTAAGAATGTTATTTAGCACAAAGAATGCTGGTGTTGAAATAAAAAGAATAGAAGATCAATTGAGAGACGGAGGTATAATAGCTTAAACTCACCTACAATACACCTCATTTCATCATGACATCCGTTAAGGAACAGATCGTGCATGAGTTGCATAGAACAGCAAGAAGAATATTCAAGAGAAGATCAGTTTTATTGAAGGGAATAGACGACCTATGGCAAATTGACCTCGTAGAGATGCTTCCTTACGCCAGATTCAACAAAGGCAACAAATATCTCTTGACAGTGATTGATTGTTTTTCCAAATATACGTGGGCTCTACCTCTTAAGAATAAGTCAGCACTTGAGGTGAGTAGAGCATTTGAAAAGGTATTGCAGGAAAGAAAGCCAAACAATCTACAATCTGATAATGGCAAGGAGTTCTATAACAGAATATTTGCCAAGCTGATGAAAGTGAATGGTATAAATCACTATTCAACCTTTAGTAATTTGAAAGCTTCAATTGTTGAGCGATTCAATCGAACTTTGAAATCTGCAATGTGGAAAAAGTTTAGCCTGCAAGGATCCTATGATTGGCTACCTATCATAAACTCTCTGGTAAAGAAATATAACCAAACTAAACATCGAATGATCAAAATGGCACAGGTTTCTGTACGAGGTAAGGATGTAGAAGAACGGCTGTTACGTGATGTATATGCGAAGAAAACAATCACTACAGTTCCTAGATCCAAAGCAGGCGATCATGTACGGATGTCCAAGTACAAAGCGCAGTTTGCCAAAGGCTATCATCCTTCATGGTCTACAGAGATTTTTAAAGTTGTAGAAGTTAAGAATACTGCACCAGTGACATATCATCTACAAGATTATAAAGGGCAAATAATTGCTGGAGGTTTTTATCAAGAGGAACTACAGCTAGTGAAATATCCCGACATCTATCTTGTGGAGAAGATTATGAAGCGAAAAGGTGATAAAGTTTTAGTGAAATGGCTAGGTTTAGACAATTCTCACAACAGCTGGGAGAATGTGAAGAATGTACTTATATAAAGCCGGACGGGGCTAACTTGATTCAGTTCATCATGCGACGTGCTAGAGACAAGAAGAAGAAGAAACGAGTCATTCCTACTCCTAAACGGATTGGTGGAAATTCTCCTAAATTGAGTGGTAAAGCTAAACGAATGTTGGATGGGCTACCTCGCTTGCGGCTGACTAATTTTGATGTACTCAGATTAGCTAAATCGAAGAAAATTCCCCATTTTAGAGGGGTATTCATGATTGATGAATTTCCAGTGAAACCGTGGAAAAATGAGCGTGCTATTTTCAATTTGGATAGTAGTTGTGGGAGAGGAACTCACTGGGTTTGCTATAAGAAGAGAGGAGATTATGTTCAATTCTTCGACAGCAGTGGAGCCAGTCCACCTTCTGAACTAGTTCGCTATTTAAAAGGTTGCCGTATTTCCTCGAACAGGAAGCAGTATCAAAAAATGGGCAGCAACAATTGTGGACAGCTGTGTTTACTTTACTTGCTGGATCTGCTATAAAAGGAAGGATTATAGTTGTGTGCGTTCATTTGGACGCCAGGCAGCGATGGGTTTGGACTTTAGGAGAGTGAATAAAAGGACAACTGCAGAGAAGAAAATCATCATTCCAGTGAGAACAGTTGACGAGAGAACATCGATAACCAACAGCAATATTCGCTTTCTTCAAGCGGCAGGTTACTACGTGTTATCTATCACCAATATGGAAGTGCTAGATTTGGAAGAAAGACGTCTGTTCGACAATTCAATTGAATGCATAGAATTGCATTCACATCACCCTTATGCATCATCAAAACTGTTGCCTGGTGATGAAATACGTATTAGTGTACAACATCAAGATCTATATACGCTGCCCAGTCAAAGTTTACTTTATTTGGAGGGTAGGTTTTTAAAAGAAGACGGCTCAACAATACCAACTTCATCAAAATTAACCAATAATGCATTTGCATTTCTATTTGATGAAATAAGATATGAACTGAGTGGAGTTGAAATAGATCGTGTAAGAAATCCAGGAATTGCTTGCACCCTTAAAGGCTTGGTTTCACTTAAGGACGGCTGTCACTACTTAGAAAACTGGGGCTGGTGTTATCCTCAGAGTGATACGCTGAACGTCACTTCAAATGAGGGATACTTTAATCTATGCATTCCTCTATCATCACTACTGGGATTTTGTGAAGACTATCAGAAAATTGTGATCAATGTTAAACAAGAATTGATACTCGTTAGAAGCAGACAAGATGGAAACGCTTACAAATTCAGCCGACAGAGAGCTGAAGATGCGGTGGAAAACTGTAAAATAGAATTGGTGAAACTATGCTGGAAGCTGCCCTACGTCACCGTCAACGAACATCAGAGATTAGCCCTTATGCGTCATCTCAAATCTGAAAAGAGTAGGGTATAAATGTTACAACTGGCGCAACCCCTTCGTCCCCCGCCTACAAAATTCGCTGGATAGGAGGGTGTTCTTCAGCCCTTCCTCAGCTCACCGTAGCTAAGGCGATGGGGAGTGTGGTGTAGTGGGTATATAGCTGTCTCAACATTCCCTATATCATCATCTCTCTCACTACGTTAGTAGCCCCCCTGTTCATCTATAGCCCACGCTCTCTATAGTTTGTAATTATAATATTAATACAAAATAAATAAATAAATAAATATTATAAATAAAACTTAATAATATTTGTGTAATCAAATACAAAATTTGTCATTTAGCTGTCTTATACTCCAGTCGTTACCCTTTGAGGTCACCAGCACTATTGTATTTGTTTTTTTGTTTTTTTCTGTTTGTTTTTTTTCTTAAACATATATGTCATCTGTTTTATATATATATACGCTTCAACTATTGCACACATTCACGTACCTTAAGTAACAATCAAGAAATAGATTTTTTTTTTAAAAGAAAGGTTTTACTATTTCATTCATGTAGTTCATTTATGTAGTGCAACGATGGCAGATCTTTGGAAGGAAATAACAACCAGTGACAGTTATCAAAAATTTATTTCCACGTTATCCACTATCGATTTAGATAATTTTGAATTGGCACAAAAATATATAGACTTAAAACGAAAATTACTAAGAATGGAAGAATATGCAAAAGAGTTCGTGGAAAGAGCCGCTAATAAACATTTTAAACAATGCGTTTGGTCAAACCCTGACCAGTGGTGTGGACCTGATACATGTGAATGTTTCCGAATATCATTTCTATCCAATAGCATTGAACGTGATTTAAATGATATTCTTGGTGGAGGGGATCTTTGAGACTCAAGAAGTTCAAAACAGTGCAAAACAGTGTTCAGTTGCATTCAGCATCATGGCAGCGAGTGAAATTGGTTTACATTTAACCACAAGTTTTCCTCTCAACAGACACAACTCTAAGACTCTAATAACTGGACTGTCTCAAGATGGTGTACCTCTGATAGCTTTGAAAACCAGAAAAGTTATTATTTATCTTAAGGTAGATGACTGGTCAACTTTGGAATCTAACAAGCAATATTGTGATGAATTCTTTGATAAGAAAAAACAGGCTTCTCCAGACTCAATCAATCTTAACAGCGCTAATATATTTTTCATTACATCTAGCCACAAGATGATTTCTATCCAGGGAAAAGCAACTTGGGTGGAAGATCTTCTCAGTTTTCAACCTACTACCATCACTCTTCTGAGAAATGAATATTTCAAACTTCAAAGCATCTTTACGGATATTAGTAATGAGTTAAATTATTTGTCAAAACTCTGTAAACCCAATACCATGTTGCCTTATTATTATAAAATTGTGCAAGATCAATAAAAGCCATGTGTTTATTAAGTTTTTTTTTCGTATTAACCCATAATTACATGTCAACGTCTGTTTGAAACATGTTTCAACTGGTTCAGGAAGGAAGGAATGCAGAAGAAACTCAGTTAACAGAAAAAACATCTTTAATTTAGTAAATCACGTACATTTATCCAAGAATGTTTTTTATTAAAACCCAACCACTTTACATAAAGCTTATTATTTTTACGTTTTAATACTTTTTCTACAAGATATAGATCTTTATATTTAGTTTTCTGCAGTTCTTGTGTATAAAATGCTCCCTGAATAGGCTGTCCGGACAAATCTTCCAACAAGTAAGTATATGGAACTGTCTTGCGCACACTTTTAATTTTAAATATTTCAGCACTCCAATTGGGCTTATATCCTCTTGTAAAAACTGTTCTTCTCTTTGAAACACGTACATAATCTCCTTCATTAAAACGCTGTTTATCACTTCTCTTACCTTTAGAAGAATAAACATTAGCTAATAAAGAAGCTTCATTGGTGGCATTTACTTGTGATGGTTTCATACCAATCGTACGGTGTATTTTATTGTTGTAGTCATTTATCAAATCAGTTAAATATTTTGTATAATTGTAGTTTCCTCTTAGACTGAACAGTCGATACAACATTGATTTAAATGTTCTATTAAATCGTTCAACAATAGAACTTTTAATCTGATTATAGGTACTGTAATGATTTATATTGTACTTCTTCATTAGCTTCTTGAATTGGGCATTGTAGAATTCCTTACCATTATCTGTTTGAATATTTTTGGGAATTCGTCCACTCAAATTTAGAATGTTTTCCATTGCTCGAGTGACATCTTGAGCACCTTTAGATTTCACAGGTTCTACCCAGGCATACTTGGAGAAACAATTGCTAGTATGTATTTATAACCATTATTCTGGCGGGCATAAGGAATCATTTCTATTAAATCTAACTGCCATAAATCGTCAATACCCTTAAGAATTATACGTCTTCTAGGATAATGCACTCTTGCTGATTTATGAAGTTCATTGACGACGACCTCCTTGAAGGACATTTCGTATGAATTGTTTAAGGTAGCCTAACGTTACAACATCAGTATCATTTACAGGGTCTCTCACGTTTGATATTTTTCTCCCTAGAGCATTGTATATAGTTGTAATGGAAACACCTTCTTCTGTCTTTGGAATGGTTAAAGCGGTACTTTCCAAAAATCCTCTTGTCACACAATCATGTTTCTCTTCAGGATCTTGCACATTAATAATACGCTTATTACCTACGTTAATATGATTTGTTCTCCAGTTAGCTATATTAGCTAAACTATCAGCATATAATTTATTCACTGCATCCTTTCTTTCTTTGGGCAAACTGACGTTAATTACACGTTTATTACTTACATTCACTACATCCTCCTCTTCATCTATTAACTGGTTAAGTTTTCCTATAAACTTGGAATAATCATGGTGACCAAACTTATCAACCGGCATGTTGAAGTGTTACTTAATAAATGACTCCAGCTTCTCGCAACTCTTCAATTATAGACTGAATTTCATTCACATGACCCGTATGACCGGCAGTGGTTGACGCATATAAAAGCCGAAGTCGGTCTACCAATTCATTTGGGTCATCCCAATATTCATAAATACTTTGACCTTCCCACATGCCTGTGCCACTGGTTGGTTTGGTCTTAAAGGGTATCTAGATTGTGCTGGAGGCTTGGTTGCTATAAGAGTCCGAGGGCTTTGTGATGTTGATGTTAATAGTGGTGGCGTATACTTTGTCTGAGGTAAACTTTTCTCTTTAGCGGAGGTGATGGGGAATGAAAATAGAGGGGCAATGATATTTTTGTACTTCCATCCTCGACTAGCACTAATACTTTTTTCATCACTAAACTGTTTTTTATGTGCATTACTAGTTTCTAAGATATTTTTATAGTTTTCCAAATCTTTCTCAGAATAGTTAGTAGGTTGTTTTAAAAATAACAATTGAAATAAACCTGGCGTACCTTTATACCATTTATTATTTATATTAATATCATCACCATCAATAGTTACTACCGCATTTCCTATGACCATTCCACCTTTAGGTACTACCCGAATACCGTACCTGTCATCCATATCTTTAGTATCCGAACTCATTATTTTCAATAGATAGGGTTGAACTAAAGGACCTATCCCTTTTTCCTCTTCTAAACTTTCTTGTAATTTCTCCATACCAAGTTGCTGTATTTGCTCTAAGGGAATAATCTCCTCTTCAACTTCAAATGTTTCCTCTTCTTGTCAAATAGGGAAAACACTCTTTTTTGGATAAGTGTGTAGCGGGGTTGATGTATGAGGTGTTGCTTCCGTTGTGGTAGACGCTTCTTTTTTAACCACTAATGGTAGCGGTGTAAAGGGTTCTTCTTTGATTGTGGGTAATTCTTTTTGATAAATTAGCTCTTGAAGAGGTTTGGTAATAGGTTTCAAACTCCTTTCTAAATCCTCCTGAGATGATTGGAGACCTCTCTTCAGACTTTTAAATTTTTCGCGAAGCGACTTTGAAGCTTTAATAAGCTCTTTCGTAGCTTTTGTGTCCATGATGGAAATGATAGATTTCTATGTATGTGTCGGCACTATATATAGATAAATGTGTCCAAACCCTTCCGAAATCTGCCACTGTTTAAATCTCTTGTTTTATCTAAAGTTATAAATCCATGAGGCTCCTCCCAACAGATATTACACATCTGTTTAAATTTGTCAAATGAAATATTGGGTGAACTTACATGGTCACTGTATACGTGTCTTAAATTCAAATTATCCTGCTCGAAAAGCATGATAAAGTTGGCGTTATCGCGAATTAGGTGTTTAGGGATCCTAGCATAACTCTGACAAAGATAGAAGCAGTCTATCCATTTATGACGTCCCATACTGAAATATTTACGAATATTTTCCTGCTCATCCATTGAAAAATCATCAAAAATTATAATAGAGTCTGGTTCAGCGTCATCAGGGTTGATTACCTGTTGAGTGGCATTTATTGTAAAAAACCCTATTTCTGGTACTAGTTTAAAAATCTTCTCCAAATATATATATTTCTCTTGTTGGAGTGATCTACTACAAATATATAAGTTTGCAAATCTCAATCCATTTGGCTGTAAAAGCAAACAAACCATAAGGTTGGTTTTACCAGATCCTGAAGTCCCACAAATAAGTGCTCGTAAACTATCTGGCAGTAATGATCCATGTCGATTTACTTTCATATGTCCACAGTCCATTGAATTGGTCACTAGATTGCAAATAGGTAATTTTTCACTTTGCTTCTCTAAACGCATTTTTTTTTTTTTTTAATTAGGGGAGGAGGATGCTATATAAATACGTTCAGCTCTAAATGATCTATCATAATGAGAAGGAAAACTGTTGGAAGAGGTCTTATAAATTCAGTGATCAACAAACTCCCATTCGAAGTGCATATACCTGGTTACAGATTTTGTGGTCCTGGAACTAAATTACAAGAAAGATTAAAACGTGGAGATAGAGGTATTAATCCCTTGGACGAAGCCTGTCGACTTCATGACATTGCATATTCACGGCATAACGATCTAGAGTCAAGGCATAAGGCTGACCTCATACTCGCTGACAAAGCTTGGCAAAGAACAAAAGCTAGTGACGCATCACTTGGTGAGAAAGCAGCAGCTTGGGCCGTGACGAACGCAATGAAAGCTAAAGTGAAATTAGGTGGGGGAAGAAAAAGGTAAAAACTATAAGAGATGTTATAAGTGCAGCACGTGTAAATTCACCTTTATCAATCAGTAACGCGTCAAGGAAAGCTTTAAGAAAGGCGAAAAAGTATGTAGGAAAGTCGAAAGTAACAAAAATACCAAGAGTTCTACCAGTACCCAGATCTGGTGGTATTCTACCATTTCTGGTACCTTTATTCGCTGGGCTTTCTGCGCTTGGAAGTTTAACTGGTGGGGCGTCAGCTATAGCTAAGGCAGTTAAAGATACACAAGTTGCCAGGAACCGATTAGAAGAAATGAGAAGGCATAATAGAAAAATGGAGGCACAGCAAGTAGGTCAAGGACTTTATCTTAAACCTTACAAAAAAGGATATGGCCTGTTCTTTAAAAGAGATTGACTACTTCCTAATAGAGCACTAACAGATATAGAGTTGACGAAATTTGCTAAAGATATTCCACATTTTAGAGGTATATACATGCGTGATAGGTTGCCAAAGTTTCCTAAAACTGATGAATGTGCAATTGTAAATTTAGATTCTGTACACAACGCAGGAACTCATTGGGTTGCCTATATTAAAAAAAGAAATAGAGTCGATTACTTTGATCCGTTTGGCAATCTCAGGCCACCATTGGAATTGTTATGTTACTTAAATGGTTGTGACATAATGTACAATAGAAAGAGATTTCAAGATTGGAATACACCTTACTGTGGACATTTATGTTTACAATTTCTATATAATAATGCATTTTAAAGAATAAAGGATTCAGTCATGTCTTATACGTTCACGTTAACTGGAACATCCAGCGTTCTTAGTGCTGATATTTTCCCCCCCAATTAATTTATCGGATGTTGGTGTTGGTGGCTATAGTGTTGGATTACTTAGCTTTCAATCTTACAACTCCATACCCAACGTTACTGAAAATGTAAACAACAAATTTTATTATGGCAATGAAGTGATCAGTTTACCTACAGGTACCTATGAAGTTGATGCCATAGCAAATTATATAAGATCGCATATATCATCTCCAAATTCGATAAAACTGAAGGGCAACTTAAATACATTACAAACAGAATTGATGTGCACCAAGCCTATATATTTCAACAGAGAGCATTCCATTGGTCCATTATTAGGATTTACTAAACAACAGGTGTTAAAGGAAAAGGTTAAACATAAGTCCAATGATATCGTTAATATTCATAGCGTAAATACAATTGCTGTAAACTGCAATAAAGCTTCAGGTTCATACAGAAATGGAAAACCTGGACATACCATATATGAATTTTCCCCTACAGTCCCACCAGGTTATAAATTAGTTCAGGAGCCTACTCCAGTCATTTACTTTCCAATAAACGTTGAGATAATTGACAATATTACGCTGTCTCTTACAGATCAAGATAACAATATAGTAGATTTTCGCAAGGAAGTAATTACTATTCGATTACATTTGAAGAAAAATGGGTATTGACTTTCGAAAGTATAAAAGCAACTACGTTAGAAGTAAACCATATAGTATTGAACGTACATCTCGTAGTGTGTTAACACCTTCAACGTTAGATTTCTTCAACAGCAGGTAGGAGTTTTAGTGAAGCGGAAATGGAAGAGATTTTAAATGTTAATGCTGGCGTGACCTTCGAGGAAAGGATAAACGATTTTGAGTACCACACTCACCAACCTTATACGCAATCGCTGAACAATTCTGATGAAATTATTATTGCTGTGCAACAGCAGGACATCTACACCGTTCCTTCCAAGAGTTATCTCTACATTCAAGGGCAACTGGTTAAAGAAGAGGCTACAACTATAGATCCAAGTGAATTGAGATTAGTAAGAAATGGATTTTTGTTTATGTTTGATGAAATCAAATATCAATTGAATGGTGTATTGATTGATCATGTGCGGAATCCTGGAACTGCTTGTACATTAAAAGGTTATGCATCTCTTAGCCCAGACAAGGCGTTAGGGTTAGAAATGAGTGGTTGGATGATGCCTAGTGAATATGTGAAATTAGCAGATGATAAAGGAAATTTTGATGCTTGCATTCCCTTAGATATCGTAATGGGTTTCTTTGAAGATTACAATCAAATAATTTTACAAGGAAGACATGAGTTAATTCTACATCGCAGCAGATCAGATAATGAGAGTATTAGAGTTTTTGAGAATCATACCAATGTCAAGGCTTCCATTAAACTAAAATCTATACAATGGAAAATGCCCTATGTTAAAGTTTCCGACGAACAGAAGTTAAAGTTTTTAAATTTCGTCAACAAAGGAAAAACAGTTCACATGGCATTCCGATCATGGGACCTAATAGAATATCCTTCGCTACCTGCTACAAAAAAGCACACTTGGACAGTGAAAACTACAACAAATCTAGAAAAACCTCGATATGTCATAATTGCGTTTCAAACCAACAAAAAGAATAATATAAAACTGATATGTCAGAGTTTAATCATTGTAGTATATCAAATGTTAAATTGCACCTAAATTCAGAGGTTTATCCCTATGATGATCTTAACATTGACTTCTCAAATAATTATTTTTCAATTCTATATCACATGTATCAAAATTTTCAACATAGTTATTATGGAAAGGAAAATGAACCTATTTTAAGCAAAGAACAATTCAGAGATGAGGCTCCTATTATCGTAATTGATTGTTCTCGCCAGTCGGAGGCAATTAGATCATCTTCAGTAGATATTAGAATAGAGTTGGAAACGACAAATGAATTCACTGCTAATACCACAGCCTATGCTTTAATCTTGCATGATGCACTTGTAGAATATAATCCTCTGACAGGTTTGGTGAGAAGAATTTAAAGGAGTGGGGCGATCTTATAGTAAAGTGTTGTATTGGAGATTCATTTAGTTTATCATCATCATGTGCGCAGTGGTAGACATTCAAGGCTATCAAGACAGTGGTGGCACATTTATTGTTAAGGAGCTAGCAATCGTGGATTTTGTTGGGCAAGAGAAACACTGGATATTCAAGCCGCCAACATATGGTAACCCACACTCGTCACCCAATAGATGGATTTACAAAAACCTCCATAATATCAGATGGGAGGACGGTGATGTGGACTTTTCTGAATTAGATGATATATTAAAAGAGCCTACAGCAAAGTATACCTTCCTATATGCCAAAGGAGATGAAAAATGTAAATTTATTGGTGATATAATTGGAAAAACTGTGTTCAACCTACAATATTTTGGCTGCCCTAAAATAAAAATCTTATCAACGTTTCAACGTATTGACAAGTGCAGCTATCATAGTGGCTCTAAATATAATTGCGCTCTACAGTTCGGAAAAATGTTAGCCAATTGGATGCTTCAAAATTATTCAAAGGTGGACTTTGCAAATGATAATGTACGGGAGAATACTTTTGATGGATTCATCAGGATAAGAAGTAATTGTGTTCAGTGCGTATATTGTGGACTGATAATGTTGGAAGAAGTAATCAAAGAACATAAATTGCATAATCAGAATTGTATTTGGTTAAAAAAAAAATGGAATAAAATAATTTTTTAAATAATTGTTTATTTTTTTACCCATTTTATTTACCTATATTATTCAAGGAAAAATGATAAAAACAAAAATTACAAAAGAAGTATTTATTAATACAATACGCAGTCATATTAAGAGATCACATTGTGATTATTTTTACAAACAATAGTGAAGAAAGATGTATACATCAAAGGATTAATAATGAAGCACAAATAATTATTTTGATTTCTACTTTTCTAAGGGTAAGTTAATATATTTTAACATTTTTTTTTTTTTTAACCTTTATTTTCATTTAGTTATTTATTTTTAAAACATTTTAGGAAGGAGATAGTGAATAAAATATAAATATAAATATTATAATTTTTTTTAATTTATAATATGCATAAAATTTGAATTACAAATGTTATGTTACCCCAAACACCCAAATTACCTTTCTACTATTACCCAACACAATCAATTTTATTTAAATACATTGAAACTTAATAATTAAGTAAAAAAACATTCCTTACTGTAAAAAGACTGCACTTTTATTTCTAAGTTACAAATACATAAATTCTTCCCAAATATACTTGGTTGTAAAATTTGAATTACAAATGTAGGAAAAAATTTATAAATCATACCTTAACTTTATTTAAATACATTGAAACTTAATAAATTAAGTAAAAATATTCCTTACTGTAAAAAGACTGTACTTTTATTTCTAAGTTACAAATACATAAATTCTTCTCAAATAATATGTAAAGAAAAATTGTCTACAATGTTGTAAACGGTAAAAGACTGCACTTTTGATTTCTAGCTTACATTAAAACATTTAATAAACAATTATTCTTTATACCCAATTGCTTTTGTATTGATTCCATTAGACTGAATTATTCTTTTATCGTCATATGGCGACAGTGATAATTTATTTATTTCAACAGTAGTTAACTGGTGGTGTTTGGATTGAATACAGTTCACTATAGTTCTAATTTGTGAATTTTTATTAAGGCATTCAATATAATCTTTGAATTGAATATGTTTGCTTAGAGCAGATTTTTGAATACCTTTTGCTTTCTTTACTTCCTCCCCTTCAATAAGTATAGCATACATTTTAGACCGAAGACCTACAAATTCTGTTATTATTCTCCCACAAGCTTCATCTTTGAATTTGCCGAGTACTTTTTTGTTTGCTACTGAGTAACAAGGAGAGTGATAGGATAATCGGATGTGTCTAAATATTCCAACATACTTTTTATATCTCGATAAAGGTCATTGGTTTTAATATGGTATATAAAAGAATCTGTATCAGTGTATGCAAGAGTTAAATTATCCAGTCCATATTTTGGTAACATGATATCATAATGATATTCATACATTACATTCTTTGACAAATCTAAAATTGACATTCCAACATAAATTGGTTTATCAAACTTAATTACAGTTTTTCTCATATGTACAGCAGCTAAATTTTCAGAATATATGGTTCGATCAAGAAATGATGGTTTAGCGATAAGTTTTTCAAGTTGTTTATTATCACATACCAATTTAATATGTTTTCTATTTCTTATATTTTCCATTGTTTTACCATATACAGAATTATTATATAGTTTATACAGATCTTTGTCAAATGCGTTAGTAGCTGATGCGCGGAACGTAGAATTGTAATTAAGCAAACTCTAATTTTCATATTATTTTTTTTGTGTTCGTTTTTTATTTTTTTTTATTTTTAATGAATTTCTATTGGTTTATATATGTTTTTTTTTTTCCCCATTTATTTCGCTATTGTTTTTTATTCTATAACGCTATGTTTTTTTTTATTTTTTTGTTTATGTTTTTATAATAAATATTGTTTTTAATTATTGTTTTTTTTTTTTAGCTTTTTAACCAGTTAGATTGTCGAAATTTTAAGATCCGGTGTATCTTCTGTAATTGCAGTCCATGTTTCAACGCTTGCTTTAGCGTAACATAATGCACTATGTAATTGTATTTATCATTTAAATTTAGAATTAGTTTTCTTTTCTTGTTTATTTCCAAATTTTCAGGAAGGAAAGGTAAAAAATTGTGCAATTTATGTAATTTCTTTGGGTATGTGACGTCCACTTCTAGAATATATCCATACTCACCATTATCATCAGTACTATCTAAATTGAACTCTTCCGAAGATATCCATGAAAATTCTCCGTAAGGTACACATTTTGTCATGGAGAAACCATATAAATTGTTACAGTCTTGGTAACTAATAAATGTATTTTCTAAATTTGGATTGTAGTCTGGGAGGTACTGATTGTTTGCTTTGCAATATCTGTGAGAAAGTTGTGTCATGCCTCCTCTAATAGCTTTTTGGACCATTAAGACCATCTGATAATCTTGGAGTAATTCGAGCTCCACACCCGTGAATTTAAGCATTGCGTCCCAAGATAGGCCAGGAAGGGTATAATAATGGCAAGGATCAAGCTGATGAGTCTTTAAAGTGATGGTACGAAAATGGTCAAAACAATCGGCAAGTAATAGAGTGTCCAATTGCAAGTAATGATCGCTATAAGCGCCCAATGTTTTACAGTTAAACATTGTCCATACTCTTTGTGCATGCTGGTAATCTTCGTCTGATATAGATGTTCCGGTAAGTCTGTTGTAAAAATCTTCTTTTAATGGTAAATGTGCAGTTTCTAATTTATCCCAGGATGTGACATAATCATATGGGAACACACCCTTTCTAGTTACAAGTTTAAGTTGATTAGAATTATAAAATTTGTTTACCTCAATCAATTGTGGTAAGTTTTTTACTAAATTATCTAAACTAGTGGGCATGTGCTCCAAAATCTGAATGTGTCCAAAAATCGAACAGTAAGTTTTTCATTAATTGTTACAGAAAATGAATGTATTTTTCTTCAGTATGAGGTATTACATGTATTCTTTTCTTATCGTAACCAAGCTCTTTTACAATATAGTGAGAATCGTAGCCACTTAAATTGTGAATTAGAACGGGTAATACTGTTGGTACCTTGTATCTTAAGTTACAGTTATTATGAGCAGCACCTCTGAATTTCCCGGTAATGTGACAATGATCGCGTACTTTCCTATCATTTTCGCTAAATAATTGATTGCACTTATAACAAATTGTTGCAGCTTTGAATTCACATTTCTCATTTTCACTCAAAGGAATCATGGGAGTTTTTAAAGAATAAATTTTTGTTACTTCTTCAGCTATGCTCTTGATAAATTTCATAAATTCTGCTGGTGCATTTTTTCCCCTATATATATAAGGTTTTTTTGGGAGATTATTACAGATTTCTTTCATATCATCCGTGTGTTTGATATAAGCACAAAAACTCATAGCTTCATGTTTCTGAAAAGGAGTAGATACATTTTTCTTGATAGCATCTTCTTTCTTTATAGGATGAAGTATTGATTCAAAATCCGCATAAATAACGAAATTAATACGTATTCCTCGTTCTACATTCTCAAATTTTACATGGGTTTTATCTGTGGGTAATTCTATTTTTACTGGTTTATTTTTATTACAAAGTTCCATGTGTTTGGCCATTCTTTCTTCTCCTCTATTATGTACATAAACGTGTGTAAAGCAACGCTTGCAAATAATTATACTTCTACGATTACTTGATAATTGATTATGAACAAGACGTTCAAAATTCTGTATGTAAACATAGTGCTGTGTACCTTTATCATTATTAATTAACAACAAGTCTCTATGGTCATTTAGTGATTTTTATTTACTTTCAAAGGATGTACTTGCTGATTATTATCTATTCCAAAGACATTTATTGAAATATTGTTAAATTTTTCAAATTTTTTTATCTGATGAAGTGGAGTAGGAAAAGAAATGCAAGAAAAATTATACTTATCCAGTAGACTGTTGTATTTACTCACTCTCTGTGCATCTTTTGTGACGAATTTGGCAAGAACAGAATATTGAAAGCATTTATTGTCATAGTTCTTCACATTAATACATGCTTTTCTACTAGCTATTTTAGGTGGTAATGGTATGTAAGTACTTCCTCGAAGAGGATTATGTTTATTTATTTTTGTTGTAATACCGTCTATTGCTAATAATGTCCAATCACTGTTTTTTAATTGACTTTCTTGCAATTCTTTTTCCAATTTCAGAAAAGCTTTATCGAGTATCTCTGAAATATTTGACTCCTGAAAGACTTGTGTATTTTTTGTTTTAACTGCTGCTTCTAGAATCTCTCCTACCTGATTTATTAAAACACAGTCTACAAATAAATTAAATTTAATTGCATTATGCTCTTGAGTTTCTCTTTGTAAGAGATAAATAAGTTTATCTTTTACTGAGGAAAGAAACTGTGGAAGATCAAAGTTATTATCACTGCGAATAAAAAATGACTTTAAGCGATTACCAAATCCTGTTTCATACAGGAGAAGTCTCTCATCATCCTCTAGTTGAGCTAGAAGTTCTCCTACTTTAGGTTCTAGTTTTCTTTTCTTTATAGGAGGTTCACTCATACAGAATTCTTCATGTCTTAATAAATTGTAAAAATGGTGTCCACATTTTGAACAGATTCCAGCAAACTGTTCTTTACAAGTAATTTGATGTTGTTTCTTATTCGCTGTCATAGAAAAGCGCTGTCCACAATTTCTACAAGTTAAATTGTCCATATTTTATTAAATTGGTGTCCAATAGAAATGTCGAATCGCCTTAGCGCAACTATTACAACGTACAACAGGTTGGTATTCAAATAAATGTTTTAAACAATTAAAACACTTGTTTTTCTCCCTGTGCAGATCTTTATTTCTTCGTAAAATTACTTTGTGCTCTTTACAGAACACAACGTTCCTTCCCGGTAAAAGATTCTGATCAATTACAAGAAGAGCACCCTCCAAACAGAATTGGATTGACTCATCCTCGAATAAATTATCTATGTCATAATTATGGCTTACAGTGGAATAAGTTGTTGTTATATATGATGATCGAATACAAATGTACCTAGTGTACGGTACTTCATCAAGTTGACTACTGAGATTACTGTTAAGTACATGCATGTTAATAAACTATTATTTAGCAATTATTTTTTAAAGTGCAGTCTAAAAAATTTAAATAAATTCTATCTTGAAAGATTTATCCGGGTTTAACCCTTTGTTAAGTACAGGCATGTTAATAAACTATTATTTAGCAATTATTTTTTAAAGTGCAGTCTAAAAAATTTAAATAAATTCTATCTTGAAAGATTTATCCGGGTTTAACCCTTTATAAATAAGTCCAACGATTAACTCTTTATAGTTAGTTATAAGTTCATCTTCAATAACATCATTGAACACTTTTGGCAAGTAACATTTATAAAAATGATTAGTGCTATCTGTCTGCAAAGTTACCTTAACGGCTGGCCCGTACTTAGTGTTTGTTTTCTCAAAATATTTTATATA